>JALBCR010001782.1:0-165367 GCA_030710515.1 Abscondita cerata | reverse complement strand
GGGTTATTATTGTTGAAGGTATTAGTTAACAAACACTATTATAGCTTTATTAATTATCAAATCTGTACCACTGCAGAAATGCTTACAAATAAAATTAGAAATAATTTTGATAGTGCCCAAGCTAAGCGCCTGTCAACTTTAAATTGAATCAAAACTAAACACTGTTATTTGGGTTGACTGATTATTAATACGGCTTTAAATCTAACCACTAATTATTGTGTTAATAAAAAAATTATTAAACTCTATTCATAATATTTAGTCCTTACAAAAATGTATATTTTAAGACATTTACTTTTCTGTAGTTATTTATAAAAGTGAAATAAAACTAAGGCAATTTTATTGTCAACGTACATGGTTTACGTCGCATGAATTTATTACATAATTATACTCAAGATACAAGGTTGAAACAAACAAAATCCTTTTAAAATAAAGGCGCTTGCTAAATAAATAAGATAAGAAAACCCACAAGGTGACTCGCTCTATTACGCTGATAACTTGAGCTGTTTACTTATTGACGCTACCAAGCTGATCAATATAATTAATATTATCGTTTCACAGCAGGTCAATGGCAAAGTGGACTATGACATGGTTTAATATAAATTCAGTCCTCGTTAACTTTGGATCATATACGCTCTGTTCAACATTTTGACAACGCTAACTGGGCTTTTGTTGGCTGTGCACAGCCGCCCAAGTTATAAGAGCTAGATCCAGTTGAAAACTCCGAAGTATAGGGTCATCATATCCGATAGTTACATGGAACAAAGCTTCGCAAAAATAGAGTCAGTAAATGGGAATCATCAACGCAACGTTAAATCGTTAATTATAGTTAAGTATATCTTCTCTTTATAACATATGTTCATATTATGCTTATTGTAAAGTCACACATGAACAATAAAACCGAGGAACAACAGAACAATTTAATGAACGGCAATAGAAGACACTTCCAATTGTACATGTGGCTTTGCGAACAGATCAAGTCCGATTGTTCCAGGAAATGCTTTGGCGTTCAACTTGTCGGTTTCTTTTCTCCGACACAAGAAAACAAGGAAACGTTCTGCGTTTGAGAATTCCAACAGGAATTCATGGAACAACCAGTGGAAGAATTAATTATTTATTTGCTCTCCCTCAGGTTTGTTGTGTTTAGTGTTATTATGGAGTTGACAGAAGAAATGTTTTGAATTGACCTAAAAGCAAGAATGTAACAAATTGATGTCCCTATTAGTACCCTCCCCAAGGAGAAATTTCAAATGAAAAAAGAGGAATTATACTTTACCTACTTAGGCGTAAAATTTGCCGGCAAATCTATTTTTCTTTCTTGTTTTCCGCAATTTCTCTCAATAACATATATGAACCAAAACTACGTCGGTGGAAATACTGCGGAATAAAACTCGTGGTTTGTTGTCTGAGGATTGCAATCATAAAAGCATCGTTTGTCGTTTTGTTTGACTTTCTTTGTCTGTTATTGTGTTTGCTGCTCGGTTTGTTGTTCAGGTGTTTCTAAAGCTTACAAACTTAAGCGTATAAACAATTTGGCAACAAAGATTAATAGAATAGAAACAATAAATTCTGCTAAGCGCGCATCATAACAGTAATTAATGTAACTTAAAAACTACAACTGTATGTTATGCCATGAAATTATTATGAAAGTGCACCAAAATATTTCATATACCGATATTGAAAGAGAGTCCTATTGTAATCTTAATACTTAAAAGAAAATCCTGTCTATTAGCACATGCAGCCTTGGTTTATGAATAAGTTTCAAACAGAATATTCTGCTTATTTAATTTAGTTCCTCTGAAAACATATTACACGGCACATATTAGATTGGGACAGTAAGTATAATAACAAACACCACCCAATAAACAGTGTGAACTAGTTAATGTAAGACAACTTATTTGAAGCTTAAAATCAAGAAAATGCCACCTCGTCCCTGGAAGTTGATTTAGAAAAAGTGACATTGTTGGAATCATAGGTTGTATGAAAAGCCAATGCAATGAGTTATACTTAGTGCACCAGAAGCATTATCGTAGAATGAATCTTCTTGAACATTAATTGAAAGAGCCATCGGAAGTGATAGACTCAAAGATCTGTGCTCAAGATCTCGAGCTACTTCCCACACAGTAACAGCTACTTGTTAGATACATTCAGGAGAACAACAGATAATAATATTTTCTTTATTTATAATCCATACAAAAGATTAAATGAGAGGGAATAAAGCATAGGCACGCCGCGCAGCAAAGCTCGCCTTGAACGCAAGACACGAACGAACTCGAATTTTGGAATATTTTCTCTTTCGCCGACGAAAACGTTCAATGCCGCAACGATGGACCACTAAAGCTTTTGAATAGCGTAACTCAAAGGAAAATAATCAAGGCGTCCTAAAACAGCGTTATTTTCGCAATGCGTTAAGGCGCGCCGCCCAGAGCTTGGCTAACATGACGTCGCTGCCCGATTCTGCTTTCTTTCAGGCAGGATATTTTGAAACTAAAACTTCATCGAAGTGTTTTATCCATATAATGCCAATATATTTTCCAACGCGCATTTTATTTCACTATACCTTTCCGTGTAGTCTTGGATCTGTTTGACCAACATTGCCACGATTTTATAAAAATATCAACGCCTGAACACAACTCGCGGTTAGTGCAATTGATGAGAAAATAAATCGGAGTTGTTACCCTGGCCAGCAAAAAGCCTCCTCCAGATTCCGACATTTATCGAAATGTCAATGAATATCTGTTATCCGAAGACAACAAGGGCCAAATTTATTCAGTAATAAATGCACCACCGCAGCCACATACCGCACAAAGTTCTTATCATTATTAATTATTGATATCTTTGATAGCGTCAATGATAGACGCCTGGAATGCATCATCACTTATGTCACACCATTATTGATTTCTTATATTTATTTATATAGTAATAATTATTTAAAAAAACGTTTTCATTTAATTCTTAACTGTACTTGGTATCTTAATTATAATATGTAATAAATTCTTGTCAAAAACTAATATATACAAGGACAATATGAATCGTTTTAGTTTATTTTCACTTTTATACAATTCCATGGAAAATGAAATATAAAATATACATTTGTAAGACTAAATACATAAATAGAAGCCAATACTTCCTTTTTATAATTCAACAATTAAGTAGGGTTAGATTATTTAAAATGGCACAACAGTCAACCCAACAACCATGTTAGTTTTTTGGATTTACCTAAAAGTTGCTTGTAGACGTTTTTAAATCAAACAGTTTGACTTATTTGTAAACATTTCTAACAAAATTTTGATTTGATACTTAATCAAGCTATGTGCTTAATTATGATACCTTCAAATCTATTCTTAAAGAAAAATGCTAACTCAACACGCCTCTCCAAAACGTGCTCAGTGTAAGATTTATTCTTACAGTCCTCTCTATAAGATAACCTGGTTGGTACTACCTGTTGTTAGAATTGTAAATGATACCTTTGGCCTGCTTCAAAACTTTGTTTACAGAAATTGTGGTGTCCAAGTAAATTTCATGAGTGTGACAAACTGCCTCCCCTAGTTGCACCGTCAACTGAACTAAAGTAGTGCCAAATGCAAATTATCGTCACTCTTAATCCACTAGGTTTTCGAGATATAAAAATATTAAAATTAGATGCTACGCAAAAAATACGCCACCTGCTGAAGGATGATGACAATGACCTAATATTAATATGTTCTACTGTACACCGACATGTATGAAACTGGTCTAATATAACAGCGCTTGCCATCACATAAGATTGCAAATTGAGCATATAAGTTTCACACTGGCCGGTGACCTATTTTTTATTATATAAAAAGAACTAATCTTTCTGAAAAATTCGATGCCATCTTTCCTTAAAAGTTATAAACAATGTTGTAAAAGTTCCCAAAAAGGAAATTATAATCGTCAGTGTTTTAAACAGTGCCTTTGAAAATAAGTGAAGTCGCATTCAACAATAATTGAATGTAATGGCTGATGGTTGACAGATATTGTTTTGTTTGTTACTTGACTTGCAGAAATGTTCACACAACAAAAAGAAGAGAATCTATAGAGAATCCCTAATATCCCTGTAGAGCTGTTCACTATATGTCCAAAGAACCAGAACGTGTTATTCTAGGCTTGGGAAAATACTTCGCACGTTTAGAACTGAAATTTACGAGGACAGCAAGTTGCCAGCAGCCTACCTGGACAATGGCATCCATGGTTTTTTGCAGTATTTGAAAGAAATCCATGAACTCCACTGTCAAGTTTATGTAGAGCAACTTAAAATGTGTCTGTTGTCACCTTTTCTGAAAACAATGGTTACCATGATTATAAACTTTATAATTTGGAACATTTATTAGATCATCAACGGCGAAAGTTATACTTAATTTGCTGCCCGCGATTGTGTGTTTAGGTTTTTTGGCCAATTAAGCCACCATATATTGTGGACGACGAAATGATTTAGTAAACTGTCACACCAATGCACACTATTGGGCCACAGAAATCCACATATGTCGAACTTATTAAAACCAAGAACACTTTTGGAACAGCCAGACAGTTACACGGCACCCACTGTCCACATATTGACAAAGGGCTTTATGAGCGTTATTTGAAAATTTCTTTAAGACAAACTCCTGAGTTTTGAAACCCATTGTCTAAGAGCAAATATGTTTCCAGCTTGAGAAGTTCACCCCGCATAAAGCAAAAATGTGTAACAACATTAAAACAAAGTTGACAAAATTATGGTGGGAAATGGTCGATAATGTCAAGTCAACCGGATCGACTTGACTCCACTTGACTTCTTTGTGGAAAACAAAAAGCTTTCAAGAGAACATCTGTCACTTGAAACATTTAAAGGAAAAATTAGAAATGGTTGTGATGAACCGCTCATCAAGGAAATGTTATAAAAACCTCAATAAGAGAAGTAAGGAGAATAAATGCGTTGAGTCGGAGGTGATCATCACGTCGAAAATAAAATTTGTTGTATATGTTATTATTATGATTATATTTTGCCTATGTGTTAATATTTGTGTTTTGTTTAATTACATAATTATAGTTATAACAACGCCTACTTATTGATAGCCATGAGTTTGTTATTTATTTAAAAAAGCGCTACTTTTCAAAACTGATCTTTATAATTTTTCACATTTTAATAAAATTGTTTTATAACTTTAAACTAAGATTGTAGCAATTTTTCTTCCACAAAATTTGTTTATAATAATTAGTTCTTTTAAAATATGCAAACTCATCAGGCAGGTCTCGATCTATAATTGATTACTCCTTAAATTATTTTTGCAAAACAGCAGACCATCTTCATTCAAATTAGAATGACTCCTCAAATCGCTCATAATAAACTTTTTTAAATGTGTGATAATGTTTTTTTAACCTACGGTATACATATTTCAACTGATAAGGCTTTTTATGTGGTTGCTGCTGGCTAACATGATTTTTTAATCACTAAAGTATCCAATATGTCAAGTGTCAACATTAACTCTAACTTTACACCAGACAGTTGTTGCAAATCTTCTAAATGAATAAAATTTTTTTAAATGAATTAAAAAATTGACCTTCTCTTTACGATTTATTTATTAGGTAATTTATAAGAATAATTTCGATGATGACAAATATCAATTATTTGGTCTCGTCTTCTCATCAAAGAACCTTAAAGATAATCCCTTTATCGATGCAAATTGTTCTTATGAAAGGCGAAAAACAACACCAAAATAATTGTACTAGTTAATCAACAGTACAATAATCTTTCGAATACATCTTTAATTTGACGATGTCTTATGGAGTCATGAATATTTTAAATCCGTATTCTGGGTACTTATTCAGAGGGATGTAACACCAATACTTGAATGCTATACTACGTGGTGTTAATTAAAGTCATGTTAAAAAATATAAATTAGATAAAAAGTAAATAAATGTTTTATTTAATTTTATTGGAGACAAATAATTTTTCGCTACTTCAAATCAATATCAGATTCCCAAATTGGAGAACTACTTCAAAAACTTCTAATTATGATTGGTAACCGTAAACGATATTCTGTCACTATTGTTTTCTTCTCTCACATGCGCCTACGCCTGGTGGGTGCAACTTAACATACAGGTGCGTGAAAATCTAGTCGTATGTTGGCTTCATACTGACATTTAGGTTGTTTTATTTTGATGCATAGCGTTTGGTGAAGCGCCTGTTTGTTCTTTGCAGTGCAAAGACTATTAAACAAAATCTGTAACACTACTGTGTGGAGCGGATTTAACGCTGCGCTTTACTTAATATATTTCTGCCAAATGCCGGTTTAAACAAATTTTTTATTAAAACAAGCGCCATTTGTCTTTCACATCTTTTAACCTACCACCCGCATTAGCCCATGAACAAAATCCATTACCACCATTCGTATTCTTTGCATATTATAACTCATATCGAAATGTAATTAGACGAATACGAACCGGAGCTGCTTCTATTTAATGAAAAGCAGGCAACTTTCGATCTTGATACTGTCATCACCTTTGTATATCGTTTCTTTGTTCTTCCTCCACCTCGTTCGTTCATGTCGAACAATTTAGAATATACGTGAAGGAAGCAAACCACAACAGCACGTAACCTGACTGACATATAAATGGATCTATTTAACTTATTCACACGCGATGTTATTGAAAACTTTCATAATTATAATTACAGGTGTACAAATCGATGGTTAACATTCGAGATAGTTGCGTTTGCAGCGCAAGTTGTGACTCATTTTTGCTCAACGGAACCCCTGACAAACAGTTTAACGTTTGTTTGCGCCAGAATATATCGTTAAAGTAAATGTTAAGTCGGTGTAATTTAGACATAACGAGACGTTTAACGTTGAAATCGCGTTCGAATCCGGCACAATCGGCCATTGCCGCATTTTCTTAGGTATAACATTTGCCGGATGTTGGTTTAAATATATGATACGGTCCATTCAGCTCTGCTAATTACATGTCCTAATTGTTAACCATATTGTTATATCTACGATTATATAACTCATTGTTATATGATCCAATCAATTCCCAATTTCATTTTCATGGTATATAAATAAGAAATCACCGTTTTGGTATTTTGCCTCCATAAATGTAATATTTTTGAAAAAAATTCTTTTTATAAACCTCAATAAAACACAAAATTAATTGTAGGCACCTGTTACGTTTTGCCGGATTAATAGATTTTCCAATAATAGTTATTTATGTACTGCAGTGATTTATTCAATATGAAGGAGCGATGCGCCTCACGCCTCGTCGCCTCGTCGTTCATACTCTGTGACTCGTCCATAAAGACACACTTACACGTGGTATACTAAAATCTTATCGCCAACTGTTTAGGAATTCGGAATATAAGAAACTGAGGTATATTTAATTGCATTTTATTGAGACGAAGTAAACAGCAAATCTACATTATTTGTTATATTGAAATTAAACGCACCCTGATGACAAAGTTAACTCAAAGTCGAAGGAGTCAACTGAAAACGTTTGAGGGTTATTATCTATATTGAAAATGTAAACTTTGACGGCAGATAACTGCCAAAGTCGTTGGACACGCTCAAAAATTCTCTTCGCAATTTTGTTTTATTGAGCACAGATTCTTCAACAGACTCTGGGTGTGTGTTTTTCCATCCTCCGTAGCGCTTCAAATTTCTTAATGCCTGCGTTGGCAAAGAGTGGCGGATGTTCGACGGAAACAATGTCCCGTGTAAAGTGATGGTTTTCAGATGCAGATATTTGCAATTTTGTTTGGAATACTTCCGATAGTAAGGATTCCAATCGGCTGAATAGTGCATTTACCGTTCCTGTAGGTTAGGAACAATCGATCGAGACGTGCTAAGGACGCAGAGATAAATATTTATATTAACTGTTCAATGGATTTTACTTTACCTTCAAATTCTTCAGTGTCTACAAATAAACAGAGGCTTGTTGGTCTTTTGTTTTGGGTATATGAACTACCAGAATTGTTTCTTTGTGCTCTATGTCACATACTTTAAAATTCCAAAGTTCTTCATTATGTAAAGTCCCAGCAACGCCCGCTAAAACACAAACCTAAAAATGCAACATTATATCATTTTGCTTTGAAAGTTTGTACAAATTGGTGCATTGTTCAAGAGATTTTGTCCGGCAGGATCTAGGTAAAAACGTAAGCGCTTCTTCTCGCCGGAGAGTTTTGGATTTCTTTGGAACATGAGGTGATCGTTTGTTTCCAAACCGTTCGTTTTATATATTCACCGATGTTGACGTCTTGCTTCACTGAAAGGGTTGCTTTAAGCATGGAATAATAGGACCACATTGAAGGGGGACAATACTTTGATAAATCAGAAAATATGCCAGTAACACGTTTTCACTATATTTCATTTACTGATGCACCACTCCGTCGTACTGGCTGATTGTATTTTCCCTGGATTTTCTAAGCAGTTCTAAAGACGTCTCTAATGACTTCTCTTCAATTTCAGGTAGGTGCATCATCATTCTCCATAATTTGTTGGAATAAATTACAAGAAAACTACATATCGAGCCGTAATAGGAGAAGCGTGACACTGACAGATAATAATTTTCGAATAATGTCAAAAGTCAAAATACTTTACCCGACGCATATGTCACTTTACCCCACGCATATGTCACTTTACCAGACTCATATGTCACTTTACCAGACTATGTCACTTTATCTGCCGCGAGGCGATAAGTACATTATTGGTATAGGATAAGGAGACTGTCTGTTTACTTCCGAAATCAATCTTGATAATTGACGGTTTACGCAGACGGCTTGGCGAGATATCAACAATAATGGTTGTATTTTATTATATATCGTGGGACGTATACCATTGAATATCAAAATATCATTATTTTGCTCAATGATTTGTTCTTCGCACACCACTCGAGGTCTGCTCGCTACTAGCAACATAGTTATGACTGGGGCAAAGTATAATCAGATTATTGATGGTCTTGCGTTATTATAACTGATATGTGATTTATTATTACTACTACTTAAATGGTAGAGGTTTCTTTAAGAAAAAGTCTTTCCTTAGGAGTGAGGATACAACAAAAGAACAGCTTTATTTTATAGCGTCGAGACGTTTGGTAACTGAAGATGCTATCTTCTCTCTCTGAAGCTCTATATTTATTCAAATACTCACAAATTTCTTATGTAATTAGAAAATACTTACAAAATAATAGGTCCTGCTTCAGAACATTTTTCGAAATTTTACAAAAATCCGTAACACTACGCTTCTTTATGAAATTTTATCCTCTCACTTTAAGGGAAGGCCTTATTGGAAAGAAACCCCTATCAAATTATGGCAAAGGACTCTCTGTAAATTCTTACGTTTATTTGTTGTAACACTTATTCTTTTAGTCTTAAGTCCCTACTGTTTGCTTAATTAACACAACCTCATATGTCACTTGGGTCTATAGCACATTATTTTGTCCATGACCCACTCCCACATAGGTTATATGGGCAGTCCCATGAAACGATTATAAATTTTTATAAATTTGTCGCTGAATCAAATTTCAAGATCTTTGATTAAACGAACAAACTAAAACACACACAAGTAATTTGTGCAAATGTGACGAGACGCTCAGAAAGTAGAATTTAATTTAACAACATCTCAGTTGGGGTCACAAAAAATAAATTTAGTCAAAAGTAAATCAACTTGAATGTGTTGCTTTGGGCTTAGAGGAAAGTTTTGCTGCAGCACATTTCATTTGTCAAAAGTAAAGTAAACTATATTCCAAAACTACACCAGGTCTAAGTTAATAACAAACAGTATGAAAAATAAAACGAAAAAGACACAGAATGGTTCAAATTACAAGAAAGGTACTCGAGTAATGCTGGCTTCGCGTCTGAAAAGTTCGTTTTTACACGTTTTCGAAAAATCATTTAATTAGTATTTGGGTTTTATATTTTTTGATGATTAAAATCACAAGTCCCTTTCATTGTAACTTTTTAGAACTTTAGAAAATAGTGCCCTTAAAATCCCATTTGATTGGTGGTAATCATATACTAAATTTTTTTAATGGTCACAAACAAAGAGACACTACTGTATTTTTGTTGTTGTTTTAGAAATTAATTTTTTACGGAAATAATGATATTTAATGTTTTCTACTTTTTACATTAGTAGGAGGACACTACATATTTCTGTTTGATTTGCCACATTGTTGTTTAAAGTTTGCTTTGTTGATTAATAACTAATAAAAAACGAGAATAGTATGCGAATTATAATATACAAGTGATATTCAAAGCTTTATCGTATCATCAAAACAAAAACAAAATGTTCAAAATTAATGTTGTATCTAACGTATTACATATATGATAAATAAATATAAGATACCGAAATTGAATAGAAAATAGCAATTGCCATCGCTTGTAATTATGCTTTGTTACAGTATCTTTGGTTAATGGGCAATTAAAAACGTTACATCGGTTTAAGAGCTGTTTAATTGGTTACACACATAATATGTCATACAATAAAAATATATTAGTAGCAGTACAAAATATTGTGTTCTCTCGGTGAAATCACACATATAAATATAAATTAATTAGCGACATAGCAAACAGGTAATAGACAAAACTCGATAACCGTTGCTGTTGAGTGCGAGGTGATTTCCTACCCTCCTTGGAGCGTCGAACTTATCCCGCTAGCTACGCACACAGAGCGTGTGGATTCAAATGTAACAATGAGTAAATTAATTATAAGCGCCACCCTGATTTAAAACGAACTTTATCAAAACAGTCAATGTTACTTTGATAGTAATACAAACAAACAGGATAAGAAACCGTCGGGTACAAGTCGAATTGGTCTAGCGACACACATTTTTTCGACATTATCATATAGTTAGTTACTTAACTAGATCACATACGTGTATCGTTCATTAAGGTGTCCTTTCGATGCGTTTGACATTAATAGTTTCCAGTTATAGTTAAGAAATATTTTGGTACTGGTAATTAGATTGTTCGGATACACACGCTAAAATTGAAATAACTGCAAAGCAAAGCACTAATGGCGATTATAGGTAAGCGGCACAGTATTGAAGGAAAGCCATTTCCGGTGTTAAGACGAGACAACCCCCACGTCGTTGGCCCCCGCTATCTTGTGTAACAGAACTCTATTGGGCACCTTCTAATAACAGCATAGGTTTATTTTTCATATCACTTCCGCTAGTAGCAAGTAAAGGTTGAGAGGTTAACCCTTCCAATTACAACAGCATAAGGCCGTAAACGGTTTTAGAAGGCAACCCACAATTTCTAGACGTAATCAAATCTCAGCAGGAACAGGCAAAGTAATCCCAGAAAATGCTTAGAACAGACAAAGAAACTGTAATAATTAGAGAGAAACCAAATGAAGCAAAACTATTTGCCACCTGGTGAAATATACGCCAGTAAGCTCACCTGAAAACGTTCATTTTAAACAACATTTTGGTTTATTTCTCATTACATATCCGGTGTAATTTACGTTAGAAAAGTAAAGGTAGTAAACGTGAATTTCATCATTAGAGCTTCTAACAAGTGGCGGTCATGTAGAGCATAGCATGCATGAATAATTATTACTGTTGTTTATATATCGTGTAGTTTGGATATTTTATTAATAAATTATTTTTCAGTTTGGTATCCTATTTATTGTCATACTGTATATTTAGTAGCTGACTTATTAAACTGAGTTTATATCTAACCTATTATGAGTAACCAAGAAAATGTTGACATATACAGCCTGTTTCAGAGTAAGCGCCTTATTTTTTTTTAGCCACACTATGGGTATTACTTTCAAAATATTTGGCATTAATATGTTTCATGACATTCTCTGCACGATGGTGATATCAGATTTTAAATTGGACGAATTATTTCAAAATGGCGACATTCAACTTTTTTTCTTTCAAATGGAATGCCATCATTTTTTTTTATTATTGAGATCCTAAAAACATTCTTTTTACGGTAGTATTTCATTTTTCTTAAAAATTCATTTCTTTCCCTATCAAAAGCAAACTAACATTTTAATCTAGTAGCGCACGATTGTTTTACACTCGATGTTATTTTTGTCCAAATATCAAGTAGTAGTACACAAAAGAAACAAATAAACTTTATTTTGTAATAAACATCTACTTTTGAAACTCAAAATTAAAAATTTACATCATATACAAATTAGGTATTTACAAAAATGCTCGAAATGTTTTCTTCTTCTTTTACAATACATAAATTGAAACGTCGTCCAATGGAGCCAATAGATCGAAGGATAATTTCCGGAGAAATTTTGTTTATGCACGTACACTCTCTTGCATATTTTCAATAGTTGTTGGTTCAACGATGTACACCTGGGATTTTACATGACACCCCAGAGAAAAAGTCCAGTGGTGTCATATCAGGTGACCTAGGTGGCCAACCAACTGGGCCTCCAATGACCAATCCAACGGTTCTCGTATCGATTATTTAAAACCCCCTAACTGGAAGGGCATAATGTGCTGGAGCGCCATCTTAAGCTGCCACCACAAATTATTTCTGATATTTTGTGGAGTTCATTTAGATGATTTTGAATTTCATTTTTCTAATAAATTGAGGTAATGCTCTCCATTTAGTCTATTAATAAATATTGGCCCAACAATGTGCTGTCCTATAATTCCACACCACACGCTTAAACTCCATCGATGTTGACAACGTCGCTCACGGGTCCAGTGTGGATTTACATTATCGTAATGCATGTTATGTCTTACAACAACAGCATCATTTCGAAAACTAAGCTTCGTCCGAAAATAAAACGTTGTTAAAAAGTTTCTATTTTGTCCTATCTGTTGCAAACCCCAATGTACAAAATTAATTCTTAACTGAAAATCATTTTCGGTTAATTCTGGTGAAGAATCATTTTGAATGGGTGAAATTTATTTTTTTTATTATCCTCCAGACCGAAGTATGCGATATTCCAACCAAATTTGTAATCTCCCTAGTACTGGCATGGGATTTTCAATAATGTGTAGCATTACCTGGTTTTCGTTGTCGTCATTGCAAGCAGGTGGGTTTTCATGTACCGGTTTCTTATAATCCACAGTTCCTGTTTCACGCGTTCTCTCCAATAATTTAGTGAATGTTCGATGTTCAGGGTGCCTTCTGTTTGGTATATTTATTTCTGTACAATCTGGCTGCTTCATAAGGATCTCTTCATCTGCTTTGCCAAATATTAGGAACATATCAATTAACTCGTCTCTCGTATAACTTAACGGCATTTTAAAAAACGTATCAATTAATTTTAAATTAACAATTATAATCTTCAATAATGCAATTGTTATTAACAAGCACTGACAACTAAATTGCATTGATTGACGTTTGACTACTAGATTAAAGTTTATTTGTTTCTTTTGTGTCTACTGCTACTTGATATTTGGACAAAAATAACATCGAGTGTAAAACAATCGTGCGCTACTAGATTAAAATGTTAGTTTGCTTTTGATAGGGAAAGAAATGAATTTTTAAGAAAACGAAATACTACCGTAAAAAGAATGTTTTAGGATCTCAATAATAAAAGAAAATGATGGCATTCCATTTAAGAAAAAAGTTGAATGTCGCCATTTTGAAATAATTCGTCCAATTTAAAATCTGATATCACCATCGTGTAGAGAATGTCCTGAAACATATTAATGCCAAATATTTTGAAAGTAGTACCCATAGTGTGGCTAAAAAAATAAGGCGCTTACTCTGAAACAGGCTGTATAATATTATGGTCTGAATTATTATCAATAAATGTTTAACATTCAAATGTTATAAAATTTTAACTTTTAACAGAAGGTTTATGTTTAAGCATCTCGCGGGAATTGAAAAATATAAAAAATCATTACTTTTCCTGCATTCGCAAATTAATAGTTTCTCAACATTTTTGTGATATTATATATTGATAAAAGTAGCAGTTATTCGGATGACCAAACAAGTATAGCGTTTGCTGAATCAACCTTATATGCTTTATTACTAAAGCGTTATTTTTGAGCGGCCTGCCTGAATCCACATTTGTTTATTTAGAAGCCGAGATATACATATACAATTTACATTGTTATTGTTTGTTCGGTAGCTACAAAAGTATTGATCTAAAAACTTCTACATTGTCTTTGACATATTGCAATCAAGCTACAATAGTTTAATGAGATTAGTAGTAGTAGCAACAATAGTTCTCGGGAGGTAGCGCAACGTGATTTGGAGCACAGTTCTCAAGCTCTTCAGCCGATGTCACCACGTTATTGGTCTTTTTTATTGTATTTATTTGAAATAAGTTAATCAATTTATTCATTATACTTCTAATAAAATTTAATTAACAAATACCCAAATTTACTGCAAAATAATCATTTTATAATTAAAAACAATGTACACTTTTTGTAGATCAAAACTAATTTTTTTTTAATTATATTTATTTAATGAATGTAAATATTATATGATGTTACAAAATAATTTTAACCATATATGAATATACAAACGCCCGCTTATTAGTTATTTATCATAAAATTGAGTTTAAAAATTTACATTTAAAAAAAAAATTATCTGGCAAGAGACATTCTCGATTTTTTTGAAATTGCTTTTGCAGTTTGTATAGTTGTACATTTCATGTAGGTAACATTAAAAATACATTTATGTCGAAAGTGTCAAATTAATAACCAATTAAGAAGATGGAAATTAAACAATATTTTAATGAGCTGCCTCAACTGTGCGCTGACGCGCTTGAAATCAGTGCTCCAAATCAGCTATTGTTGCTATTTTTTTGTTAAAACTACTAATCCTAAGCTTCTTAAACTATTGCAGCTTGATTGCTAATGTATCGAAGAAAGTGTACAATTTTTTTAGATCACAATATTCTTTGGTTACCAAATAAACAATCACAATGTAAATGCATGATCAAATATATTGCATGATTCAGGTAGGCTAAAATTTTTGACTCGCATAGACGTGTATCAGTGGGCCGCCGTTATGTATAATCAGTTTTTTTTTCTGTACTTATTGAAAAAGATTGTAAGCACGTGATTTGTCAAATTCAAAAGTTTACAAAAGTGTGGTCATTTCTTAGAATATCGAATAAACAATTTTGAGAACGTATTCAAAATGTCAGGCATTATTTTTGAAATTGCACTACTGTCTAAAAATTACATAATTTTTCTTGATTTTGACAATGCTTCCATCCCAGAGATTGTTTGTCAGAAGTATCGTCATACCTATTAATATTCTGAAATAATTCCACCTTAATAATTTTTTTGAAAAAAAATTAAAGATTGAGAACAAATAGTTACGAATCACGTGCTTACAATTTTTTTCCTAAATTTCTATTTTATTTGATGCAGAAACTGATGCCAAATCAATTTTGAAAAAAATTATCTATTAATGAAAAAATTTACCATATGAAACTGTTTTCTGTTCACACTGTAAATTGTAATTTGTAAACATAGAATAAACCAAAATTTTAATTACGATCAATCAAAAATGTTTACTTTCATCTTATTATAAATTTAACAATAAATTAAAAGTTAAAATAAGCTTACGTGTTACTTCATTTAAATGCCTAATTACGAAAGTTGTTTTTTAAATATAAAACTTTATTCATAACCTTATCCGAAATTACTGTAAAAGTTTCATATCAGAAAATGTTTTTATAAATCATACTTAACCACTTTAACTAAAGTTGGACAAGTATTGCGCATTAAATATTACAAAAGCTTGAGAAAAACTTATATTCTAGGAATAAATAATAAAGACTGTATAAAAGTTTTCATCTTACTGGGATTATTTTAAATTGAACTTAAATGTTTAATAAGCTACATTAAATGTTTAATCCATTTTTAATACAGCATAAAAATAAAGTTACTTATTTAAGTTGCTAGGACAGAAACTTTAGAATTTATTGCAATTGAGCTGAATACATTGTAAAGTTTGTTATCGTTGTTTTCAAAATACATTCAAAACAATTCAAAACACTCTTTATTTATTATTAATATCGTTCAATACTATAAAAATATGAATTTTTTTAATGATTTAAAGAGATATAGTTTATATTGTCGTACACAACAACAAATCAAAGTATTGACAAAATGATATTTTAAATTTATTTAATACTATACCACTCACTGTATTTTTAAAGGCACCATAAATTGACTGAAGTTTACAAGATTTATTATTCTTTAACTGAGTAATAAAATTGTATACTATTAGGTTCTAGTTATGTCCCAAGAAAGCAGAACAAGCAACAATGGCTTTAAATTTTCTTTAAAAAAAATCTCTTTAAATATTAATGAATTTTAATTTTTATGACTTACTAAATTGTTGTAATTAAACACAAGTGTAACTTTGGTAATCAAAAGAGAAAGAACCAATCAAATATATATTGAGTCTAGATAAAATCTCAAACCACCGCTAAAGTGTAAGTGTTAAACGTAGTAATGAACAGCAAATAAAATTGGATTATTACAATTGACCGAAGAAACTGTGATCTCAGAAGTGGTATGTCTGAGGTCGCTTTAGCTGGAATGGTACATTAAGAATGAAAATGATTTTTGTAAGAAATGCAAATCAATTATGTTTTACAGAAGTAAAGAACTTCATTACATATTTTTGTCAAAATACGTCACATCATCCATCTATTGTGATAGACGACGCAGAATATTCCAAAGGTAGAACCATAATAAATTAATTGTAGGTTTTGTTAATTAAACTAATCATGAAAATTATAGAAGCGTAGTTAAATTACAAAGTAAAATTCCAACTAGTATTTATATGAAACTGAATAACCTAACAATGGTGTATACGGTCTGACGCTCAATTTATAGATAGTCACGTGTCCAAATTTTATAGAATTAATTTAAATGCTAAGATAATCAAATTTGATCATATAATGTCAATAATTTATTATATCGTGCATATTAAAGCTACGAAATCGCAGTTGGATAAATTCCAGGATAACTAAGTTATTTAATTTTTCGAAACATCAATTTTCCGGAAAAGTGAAATAATGTGTGACGGTATTATTTCGCAAATAATTGATTTATAGATCAATTTCTTCCTACAGTATAAGACAGCCGTGTTTACAATCATGCGTTTGAATATGAATGTTTGGTTTGAAAAGTTTTTTGGGGATTGCCAGTTCCGATGATTTGTCGGCATTTGCAAAAGTTATACCTCATTTCCTTTTTACTGACTGCCGCGAAAAGGTGTACATGGAAAATGCTGTCTGAAAATTGAACAATTAGACATGTGCTTTATAATATCGATTAAAGTAAAATCATCCTATTCAAAGTAGGGAATAAGTCTTCGACTACGGTTCCTGTGTAAGTACCTTTTTGTACTTTTCTTGGTTTTAATAAAATATTTGTTCTTACGGGTTCTATTAATTGCAGGCACCTTTTTTGGTTATTCTTTTGTCGGTTTTCCCATTTGGTTTATTCTGCTCGTCATTGCAGACGTACTCCATTTTAATTAGTCAATTGATATTTAATTATGGTTATGCTGGCAAGGATAATAATTCAAAAATTATAAAATATTGAAGTGGGTCTGGTAACACACCACCGTTGAAATTTCAACTTATCTTTAAGCCTTCATCGGGTCAAGGCCACCACCCAAGATAAGCCATTTATCTGGTTCTTTGTGAGCAACCTAGCAACTGTTATCAACGAAGTCCATTTTCGCTTTTCTTTTTCTTCAATGGTTAATCAAATATTAGATTTGGATACGGGAGCTGTCACATCTGCCGAGTAACTGTCGAACACAAAAGACTTTCTAGTTATATCAGCTACGTTAATTCTTTTATGCATGTCATTCATAAATTTTGTCGCGTCCTATGTATACGTACCGTGGTCGTGAATTTAGCAACGTACTCTTTGGCGCTGCATATGTAACTTTGTGAACTAGAAAGATCTTTTAAAGTACTTGATCAATTTTTGTGCGCTTTTAATCTATTTAAATAATCGGTCAAAATACATTTTGAACAATATTTGTCCCGTGAATCGCTTGCAAGGATTAATCGGTGTTACGACTGTCAAATACGCTAACCTATTTGGGGCGTTTGTGCCTCGAATTTGTATTCGTGCTTTAACTTGCTTTCGTGAATTATTATTATATAATATTATCTACTGTCGTCTCTATGTGTGTTAATTAAACTCTAGTCGCTATAACAATATAAATATTTCTATTCACGTACGGTTTGTTTCTGTGTCTACGAGTTTCTAGTGGCTCTAGATATTTCTTATACGTAATTTCTTGAGCCGTGTAGAGGCCTTCATTTCGAACGATTTTCAATCAACTCACGACCACTTCCGACTAAGAAAAGCTGCCGGCAGGCCTTCTAGTACTGCTATGTATTTATTTTTGTTTACAAATAAACCATAACAAATGCAAAACCTTTTATTTTAGAGACTAAGTATAGTGCATAAAATCACATTATAATTTACCAAGGAATACAAATTTGTATTAAAAAATGGGTGGTTTTGTTTAAAAAAAAATAACTTTGGTATGCCGCACATTTATGAAACACCCTGTATAAACAACAATTATTTAAAAATATGTAGGTTTTAATTTGCACAACTTTCATTGAAAAAGTTTTTTTCTAACTCGAATATTTTCCGAGATATCCACCTTTCTCGCAATAATGTCGTCATGCAAAGGCTATGTTGTTATACTTTATGTTCTTATTTACCTTCTATAATGTTTACATACTTAATTTATATTATTACATATGAACACTAAAGTGGGTAAGGGTTGGCATGTTTAGGTTTTAGTTGTTTTTCTAAACCTTAAAGCAAATGCTTTGCGAAAACAAACCAATCCATAATTGCACACGGTTTCGTCACCACACTATACAGGTTTATACTGATTTTCTATGGCACCATGCATAACACATACATCCCAATACAATAATAAAAATGTACTATACAAATAAATAAATAAATAAATAAAATCTTCCCCTTGGAGCAAAGTCTTTAACCTATCAAAAAAAATACATGTTTTTGGGGAATAGTGATGACACCTTACAATCTACATACTTGCACTTTTGTGCAAGAAATATTACTGGCTAACTTTTCCCAGAGCCTTGACGTGGGTTAAATCATCCGACCAATTTCTTCCAGGCTCCCGTTCTATTTTATTATCTTCAGTTTGTTTCTACCTTAAAAATTCTTTTGGATATTTTTTTAAATACAATTGCGATTACCAAATTTGATATTTATTTTTAGCATCTTATAAATTTAGGTATCGAAAACAGGCTGAGAAATTTATTAGAAACCTCAGAAAACTGGCAACGTTGTCAATAAAACTCTCGTAAGATTGCATACTCCTATCTTAACCGGGTTGACTCTTCAGTATGGAATACTTACTTATTTAAATATATGTTTGTTCGGTACGCCCCACGTTTGGTCTGCCCCAAGTTTGATGAGCTTTAATATTGCTTTTCAAAGGTAGATTTTTGAAAATCAGTTTGACCATTCTTTAAGGTATAACGGTTGCAGTTTACAAATAATACGAAATAAAAAAATAAAGTGACGGCTCTAGCGATGCAACCTAGAAAAGAAAGAACAATATTTGGCTCGAGGTAACGCATTAAATTCGTGGAAGATCCCGTATTTGTAAGAGTTAACAAAGCAGTGTCCGGCTTCGTCGGTGAGGTGGGGAGGATCTTGAGAGAAGTGAAAGAAGTAAACTGCTGCTAAACAGAGAGAAATAACCAACCAACAGGAATTCAATAGGTTTTACTTAAGGTCTACACAAAACAGAGAGACAAAAGACATGTAAATATAGCAAATACAATTTAAAATATTAGAAGAATCTGGGAGAATCACGCCGGGCCTACGCAAGAATTCGTGTCGTTTCTAAGCACTACCTGTGTACACTGCGCCGTCGATGATTAAGAAAACAATCTTGTCTGCGCAGAAACGACGCGACAAACGTTGTCGCGGAGTGGCGGGGGTATAGGGTTGAGCCAGCTACGTAGTTTTATTGTGCGTTTGGTGTGGACGTGTATTGCAGCGTAGAGTACAAAATGGTTGATGGGTTACTTATAACTTTAGTAGAAGGACGATCGGTATTGTGGGACAAAACTTTAGAGATATATATATAAAAGATAAAAGACTCACATACAAAGCATGGAGAGAAATATTTATTATCTTAAACAAAGACTTCGACGAAATGACAAATGTCAAAAAAATGAATATGGTAACATATTACTATCTTTTAGAAGTTTCAAAAATACAGATTATTAGGTATATACTATATAGCTATATATTATTATAAGTATTAATTATTATCGTTACCCACATTAAATACATCTACAATAAAAGATTTAAGTTGCAAGCAATCATAAGTTCAATAGCGTTAAGTAGCATACGACCACGGCTTTGCTAAAAACGATAATGACTAATACTTATAATAAAATACGTATAAACATGAAAGAAAATATGACACGTAATTGTTTATTTAAACAATATGACAGGTAAGAATACATCTTTGTTTCACCCTTTTTGAATAATATTGAATAAATTTAGTAGTCGGGTTTTAGTTTTAAAACTTATTTTTATGTGTATTTATCTTGCCATGGCAATGATCCTTTATCAGAGGAAAAATATTCAGTATATTTTTGACGAATTTTGTCTGCTGTCAGATTATTGCCTTCTAAATATAGTCAACTATTAATCGGTCTCGATTGATTAAAGGCGCAACGTGACCTTCTTCTGTATAAATAAAATTTTGCAAAACGCAAGTAGTTTTACAATAGCAACTGTTAAATCGAGACTTAAGTTTAAAGATCGGTGCAGAATTCTGCATTTGTTGGCCATTATTCCAAATGCACACTCGACGTATCTTCTTGCCCTTGTCAAGCGATAATTGAATATCTTTTGTTCTTTTGTGAGTTTGTTACCACCGTAGGGTCGAAGTACGTTAGCATGAAGTGCAGAAAGCTACATCGGCTACAAAACATATGGTAATATATAGTTAGTATTTATTATAGAACATGGGGATGGTATCTTTAACGTATTGTCAACAAGTTTTTTCCAAAACTGTGTTTTGCACGTCTTGTATAGCGAAGGATTCCCAATTGCTCGTTCCAGCGCCCCCAGGAATTATCCAGACAGTAAGATATGAGTAGAGTATGAGATCAAAACACATGCTAAATCATACGTTGTAATTAGAAATTAACACAACCACTAGACAAACAAAGAAATAGCAAAAGAAAACACTTACGGCGAAATCGGTCGGTTTATATTTTCACACAAATTTAACTTTGCAATTATTGAAGCCACGTTGATATTTTACGTGTAATTTTTAGCTTCGTGAAGCACCGACAACCGCCCAATAGGAAGAGAAATTCATAAGATGTCCGCCCGTCGTTTCGATTAATATTGAGAATAAATCGATCCACCAATGAGAAAAATGGTAGCATGCGCGATAAATTTGATTTTTGTCGCAACGTACAACTCTTGCGTTCGAGTATTTTGAACGGTAACAAAGGGTCCTCAGTGGCTACAATTTAAAAATATTCTTAATTATACAGAGTGTCCCAGTCTTATATACCATCTGTCAACTTTGACATTTTAAATAAAAACATATATTTTTTATTTTTAATCTGAATCTAAATAAAAACTCTGGTGACTTTATGTCTACGAGATATCGACTTTTAAACATTTGATTTGGTTCAGATATTTCGCGTTTTTTAGGTTATTATCTGAAATATCAAATTTAAATTTGATTCTTAATTAAGGCGCTAACGACTTTAACTGTCCATGATTTAAAGCTTGAGATCGGTTGTACAGGATATAAGAAAAAAAGTCAAATTATATAATCGAATATGATAAATAACTTAATAAATTCAGATCCAGATCGATGTAGAATTAAATTCTCTACAACATATTTGTCAACCAAAAATCCACTGTTACCCGTGAAATCGTTTTTATCTAAAATCGAAAAATTAAGTAGGCGACAAAATGCAAAAATTAAAAGGTTATTGTTGTCACGGTTGTGTTAGTAATTGTCCAATCAATCACAATTTTATAGTATTTTTGTATTGTTAATAATAATGAGTGAGTTTTCGACAGCAGAATTAGTTAGATTTAAATAAACTACAATTAAAAAAATTCAGGAAACATGTTTGTACTGAAAGGAATATGCAATTTGGCATAGTTATTGTTATCAGCAGTTGAGAATCCTATCTTTGAAGTACGACAAATAGTAGATAACATTGAAAATTTGAAGACCCCTGTAAATAAGGTGTTACGAAAAAACAAATTCCATCCTTATCGTCTTTGACATTTTCAGTTTATTCAGGTATTCCTTTCTGTTATTTAATATAATCTGTCAAGCGATTTTGTTCTAATTTTGATGATCTATTTTATAATTTTGAGTTGTCAATAAAATGTTTAAATGAAACGTGTATTTTTTTTAAAAAACAAATTTCACGTTTAGCGGATGAGATTTTGGTAGACAGACAAGTTGCAGAGAATTTAATTCTACATCGTTCTGGCAGGAAATACACAGGGTGTTACTTTTGATTTTATTCATTCATTTTCGATTTCAAAGTTTGACATTTTTTCTCATACCATGTATAACAAATGTCAAGTTTTATATACCAATAGACAGTTAAGGTCGTTACCGCTTTGAGTGTAAATAAAATTTTAGTTTGATATTTAAAATAATAACCTGAAAAACTGAAATATCTAAAATCGGATGTTCATCCAATAAAGTGTTTAAAAATCGATATTTAAAAAAGTACCAATTTTTATTCTCAATCCGCTACTGTTTTAGATTGATAAATGTTGCTTATGACAATATTTCAAATATTTCTTCAGTTTATTTATTCCATCATGTCAATCCTGGAAGACAAGTAATGATGTGACTTAATCTTTTACTGGTTTACTATTTATTTAATTATTAGAATTGGTTATTTAACCTAAAAGTTATGACTAACTAACAATTATTGTTAAACTGTCATAGCTACTCTAAGAAAGTATGCATTTTTCTTTGAAAATAGATTTTACTGTAAAAGAACCACACTTATAAAAGTTAAACTCACTATTTGGCATGCTTTGGGTTATTTCATATCTCAATTAGTGTAAAAAATTATTTAGTTTTCTAGTGTAAAATGTGCAAAAATGCACTGAAAAATTACCTTTTTGACTTTAACTTAAAACTATTTTATATAACCAGCCATACTTCATACTCCCACAACTAATGTACAAAGCGTGAACGTAGGAAACACAATTTATTTTATTAGAGTAAGATCCTGCCAGCTACAACATTAATAAAAGTCTGGAGAAACACGGTACAATACCTCTAAGTTATGTCTCAAAAGTTTTATTAAGATAGGGTATGTAATTAGTTGTGTACTTATTCGTTGTAGAATTGAATCGCGCGTTACTAGCGTACGAAGATGAAAATCTGAATTTGATTCACATAAAAAACAGACGATTTAAATAAAAAATATATAGACAGAAATTTTCTATAGAATAGTACATGTCTGGTTTATAATCGAGTCAGCAGATTTGTGTGCAGGTAGCGAAAACACATCCTCAACGCAAAATAGCGTATTGAAGCTTACTTTCAAAAACGAAAATGACGGTTGATGATTTTCAATGTGTATCGATGTTGGAAATAGTACATAAATTATACGATGAAGAAACATCTCAAATAAGCCGTGTGACACAAATACGGTTTGAGCGTGGTAAATGCGTGATACTGACTTACACACAGAATATTTAATCCAAAGAGTTAATACTGAAAATTGGAATATCAACATAATCTACATATAAAATGTTAATAGTTGGTGATCCTGGGAGTGGTAAATCATAATTTGTATACAAATTTTAGGCAATATATAATAAGACAGGCACCCAACCTAACGACGACAAAGATGCTTATCATTTACTTTAATCCGGCACTACAGTAGGACATTTGCAAATGGAATTGGGGTACATTAAATGCTACGTACGTACACAGAAGGAATATATAATTACTTATTTGTTAACAAACAGGTCATTTGTTGGATGTAAATGTAAAGTGGAAATATCTTGCGTCATGTATTTACACTCTGTATACGTGTAATTTTAATGCACACCACGAAAAAGTACATTTTATAATGTTCACCAAATTAAAATGATTATGTACGTGTCGCTGTAGGACCATTCTATAATTTCTAGATTCTCATCTGCATTTGTACAAAGCATGTTTAAAATTCAATTAAGAAACTTAATTGTGTTAATGAAAAATCTTGGTATATACTTGATAACAAATAAACATTGTAATTCAAAATTATTTTTTCTACTTATGTTTTTTTTTATTTTAATTGTTATTGTACTGTTTTAATAAGTTTAAATATTGCCATTTTAATGGTTTAATTAAATTTTTATAATGTCTCCACGATCATGATTGAATTTGGCGCGCATGTTGCTAATTTTCTATTGGTGGAAATCAAATTCGACAAAAGTTTCCGAGACGAACAGCGGACATTTTCTTTCTTTCTTTCTACACGGGTGTTTTTGGCGTGCCTCTTAAAGTTAAAATTTTACACATAAATTACTAATGTGTGATTCAAAATTTCCAAGTCAAATTGGTGTTTAAGTTTAAATCCGGCCAAATCCAACATGAGTACACTGTGCTTTCTTTTCTTTCTTGGTTGTGTTAGTTCTAATTACGACGTATGCTTTAAGCACGTTGCGTTGACCTTATGTTCTCGTCGTGTATTACACCTGGATAACTCTGGGGGTGCTGGAATGGCTAATTAAGAACCTTTCCCTATAAAATTAACGACTACCACGGTTTCGCATTCAATCAACCGGTGGACACTACGGTCTGCAGGGTCGTTTATGCTGCATAATTTCTACTTAAAGAAAACATCTTCGCCTTCCGTTTTTCGCTACATACCTCCCTAAGGAAAATCCTGGGGTTACCTACCTTCTGGAGCTGTCAAATACCGTCGTTAGCAGGATACTCGGAACTGCATACTACAGATTACAGCTAAGTTTTAATGTTTAAGTAACCTATTCAATGCGTATGAAACTCACGTACATGTGACAAAACGGTTTGATCTCTAGTATTTAAGCAAATTTTTATTGGGATTTTTTTAACCAGCTCAATACGAGCTTGGGTGCTTTACTTAGAGCGGTTGAAGCTAAAACAAAAGGCCTTTTGGGTTGGCGGGAGGTACTTACTTTTTTAATCCTAGCTTAAGTTAGTTTTAAGTCACCGTGTGTAAGTGATATGTGTACGTAAAGCCTTCTTAAGTAACCAATCCTCAATTGGAACGCTAACTTTAATTTGGGTTTAACTAAAAGCTTACCTGAAATTCGACACACATTGCGAGCTTTAATTGTTGCTGCTAACGCACGTAACTATATGCGACAGTCTCTCTTTTGTTACATTCTTTTAGTAAAGCCTGTTGATCTTCTGTTAGTCGATTTTATTTCTTTCTATTACCCAGCAGGTAGCCTTTGTTAGGCAACAGTCTATTTCTTTAAGCGACCCCCACTCACTGACGAAACCGGACGCTGCTGCTTTAACTATTATAAATACTGGATCCTCCACGAGTTTAGTGCGCTAGATCGAGCCGAATTTCCTTTTTGCTGTTTTTTTCAAGTAGTTTCCTCTAGGGCCAACGCTTTCTTTTGTTATTTGTAAACAACAACCGTTACAATGATCATGGTAGTATCCCATACAACACTCAATATCTTGTGGAGATTCAGTTAATGGTTAAATAATGTACGTATATCCTGGACATTGAATAGATGTCCATAAGACATACTTTAAACAATATCTAGAGAATGTAAATAATAAATGTACAGTGGATATCCACAGTAATAGATATACTGAATAGAAGAGTTATAAAATCCCTATAAGTAAATCTGCATCACGCATTATTTGAAACAAACCATTAAAACAAAGAATTTTAAAAGTTTATTATCTTTAACTTTTAATTAATTTTTTACATGAAAAACGAAAGTTTTATTTAGCTTTAATAATGCACTTAGTGTGATTGTTTAAACTTTGAAATTGTTGAAAATGGAGTGGGGCGATGAATTATTAATTTGTGCAGAGTTTAAAAATAAAGTAACAAAAACTGCATGGGCGATGATAGCCAGCATTATGGGTAATCGAATTAGTAAGAACAATAATTAAATGTAATTTATTGCACCAATATCATTATGTGTTTCTAGCTGATGAATGCGAAGCAAAGGTTTTGGTATACCTTCATTTAACACTTCTAAAAACATGAAAATGCTTGAAATTGTATTTAACTGCAATACCAGTAATACGTACTTATCGTATCGTGAAGTGTCTGCGACTAAGAAAAGGGGTTGTGTACAAACGGATAGTGGCAGCTTGTGTACATTGAAAAATTACTTACTTGCTGTGAAGGCACAACATGACTCATTTTGGACGTTTGGTATGCGAGAAATGTGGAAAAACTGATTGTGTTAGAAAAAATCAATGACATGTAAACACAAAATAATTTAGAAGGTGAGAAGAAAACTAACATGTTTTAAGGGAATATGGGACTAAAGGAATCAATTGCTGTAATCAAATTAGATCACAAGGTGACTCTTTTAAACAATCTCAATTATTAATCGCTATCAATACACTTGTTCGTTGAATTATTGGTTTTGAGTAAATTCGATAAAAGTCCACGCCATATTTGCATTCTTTAAAAACTAAAGTTGTTCAAATTGACCCCACAGATAAATTCGACTCTCAATACCAAGCAGCAATCGTAATTAATATACAGAAGCACAAAATTGGCATTTTTTTATGTGGCATATGTTGACAAATGCTTATTTTTTAAAAAATTAGAAAAATTATTTTATTTTTTTTAGGGGCTCTGAAAATGAGCCAGAAACTCTGAGACCAGAAAATATCATCAACGTTAATAAAAAATTTTATAAAAAATGAATGAATATTAATAATAAGTGTATTAATTAATAAACTAAATCTGGTTTTTTTATTACCATATGTATTACATTAATATGGATATTTAAAATACTATATCCACAGAATAAACTTATAAGGTATACAGTGGACATTGCGAGAGTATAAAGTATGGGTATCCACAAGATATACTTTTAAACATCCAGTAGATATTAACAAGCTACATCCCTTGCACGTCCACGTTTGTGACAACTGGACGTTCACAAGATATCCACTGTATGTAGAAAGCTTTAGCTAGACATCTCCTGGATTGTTACCTTATCTAGTAAGGATATCTACTGGACATCTAACATATAGGTTAGTGTTGAATGGAATATAATGAAGGAAGGAATTATGCCGCACATTTTTGCCCGTATTTAGACACAGAATTTTTAGGAACTAGGTTTTCTGACTTTATTAGTTTTCCTCAGATCTACGCATTTTGTTGAAACCATTGACTGTCTCCATTCAGATTGTATGTGCTGTAAAAGTTTATTAAGCCATCAATCTCTGTGATGTTATTGGTTAATATTGATTGAAAACTGAGTGAGCGTGTTGCTCACAAGCGCCGGTTCAGTAAAGGAGCATTTTTATGTAGAGGAAAACAACGGCTCACCCTAATTGATGTGGTATGTGAAGTTACCGGCCGGTAATTGCGTTTTCATTCCCCAGCACTCGGGCTTAATGATAAAAAATAATAGAAATTTTATTGATTACCTATATTAAAGACTTGGGTCGGACTGTATTGATATAGTGTGGTTGTGGTGTGATAACAAAATCAAGGTGTTCCAAATGATTGATTCTGTAAAATAAATTTTTACAAAGATACGGCAAAATTACCAACAAGTGCCGAATTAAGTTAGCCCCCATTTTTTTAAATATATTGTTAGCTGTTTCCAGGATATGTTTGTTCTATATTGTTCCAAAGGTATAAGACAAAAGACAATACAAGAAACGCAAAATAACACATTTTTCTATCGCCTTCCCATATTTTTTAAATCTACTTTTTTATTGTTCTAAATTGTTTTAAGTTCCAGGTTATTTGCTTTTTTAGCGTCACTTCATTATTTGAAAATCAATTTTCACTCTACTATTTAAATAGTTCAGCATAACTGGTGACCAATCAGTAGTGAGTGTCACAATGAAAATAATTGAAATTGCCATTAATTACAATGACTGTGTATAGTATGTAACGTTTGTTGAAGAAAATATCGTTCTCTCGTGTAAGGAGACCGACCGAAAGAGAACTCTAGGTGAAACTTTTATACAGTGTGTCCAAAATTCGATGCTCACCATTGGTATTTTGGAAACGGTAAGAGTTACAGGGTCGGTTAAATGGAACAATATGGAGGTATTTATCTTACCTCTTCAGACCTTCTCTTGTTTTTCCAAAGAAATGCGTTGCCTACTAGATATTGCAAAAAGTGAAAATCGGCATTTTCTTTAAACTTGCGTAGAATCCACACTATTTATCCTATCAAAATATGTAAATATAAAAGTTGTAGACATTTAGATATTGAATAATATGCGTCATTAAAATATTTTTTGCTTGCATCAGTAGCGAAATATGACCCAAAGTTGCATTTTTTTAAATGGAAATGATAATTTATTTTTATACAGTTGAATTACTTGATTTTTTCCTTTTCAACGATATAAGGTTCGAGCTATTTATCTTGTGTACTTTAGAAGATATAAAGAAAAATCGTTTTTGAGATCTGTAGATGTATTTTAAAGCACATCACACTATCCATGATTGCAAATTTTTAAGAAACAAACAACTGCACATCAAATCTGTCAATAATATTGTTACAGTAGTATCGTGTCAGAACTTGTAGTTGTTGTAGTAAGCTATTCATATTCAAAATTGATGATGCAGTTTTCAAACCATGAAAAACGGACATGTTTGTTGTCTACATAAGATGCCATCGTAATCCAACTGCGGCAGCAAATGAATATCACAACTTATACCCCGAAAGAAGGCAACCTCACAGAACTTTCGTTTCTCCTGACTCGAGCAAAATCTTCGACAAGGTGGATCCTTCACCGCCATTCGTCCTACAACCTATCAAAAAGACAATGAGGATGCTGAAATAGCTGTTCTAGCCGCTGTTAATGTTGAGCCTGTTTCAGTAAGAAAATTTCGAATGACAGTGGTATGGCAAGAAGTTCAGTACATTATGTTTTAAAAAAAAGAAATTTCATCCTTATAAGCCAATGATATGCCATCATATCAAAGAGAATGATTATGCTCGAAGAGTTAGTAATTTTGTAGATGGTACCTGGATGGAAGTTACAAACGATAATTCTTTTTCTAAAAATTCTTTGGAGCGATGAAAGTAGATTCACAAACAACGGCATTTATCATATCGGCATAATTATCATTATTGGAATAATGAAAATCTGAAAATAGTTCGAGAATCGCGTTTCCAAGAACGATTCGGATTTAACGTGTGGTGCGGTATTTTGGGAAATCGTTTTGATAGGTTCATTTATTTATAATCAAACGCTTAATTCGACTAGATATCTTCAACTGCTGCAAGCCGAAGTCGAAGATGCATTGGACGAGCTACCTATTCAAGAAGAAAGAAGTATTTTGTTTCAGCAAGACGGCGCCTCCCGGCCCATAATTCCAGGATCGTCACTGAATATTTATCAGCAAGATTGGAAACCGTTGGATTGGAACAAACGGTCCCATACGTTGGCCTGCGCGATCACCAGATTTGTCCATACTTCAGATTTTTTCCTGTGGGGACACATAAAAATTTAGTATACGTTGTCAATTATGAGAACGTTAATGATTTGCAGCAGAGCGTCATGCAGGCCTTTAATTCAGTTATTAGCGTCCGTCAATTAACAATGAATTGCCGAATAAATATTTTGAAAAACGCTATACAAAATGTTTAGAAGTCAATGGTCGCACTATTGGAGAATCTTTTATAGGAAAACTCATTCGTTTTACGCTTATCCACCCGTTATGTTTTTGTTATTATTAGCTTACAACTTGGTAACATTATAAATCTCCCTCAAAACGATTTTTCTTTATATCTTCTAAAGTACAAGATAAATAGCTCGAACCTTATATCGTTGAAAAGGAAAAAAACTCAAGTAATTCAACTGTATAAAATAAATTATCATTTCCATTTAAAAAAATGCAACTTTGGGTCATATTTCGCTACTGATGCAAGCAAAAATATTTTAATGACGCATATTATTCAATATCTAAATGTCTACAACTTTTATATTTACATTTTTTTGATAGGATAAATAGTGTGGATTCTACGCAAGTTTAAAGAAAATGCCGATTTTCACTTTTTTTGCAATATCTAGTAGGCAACGCATTTCATTGGAAAAACAAGAGAAGGTCTGAAGAGGTAAGATAAATACCTCCATATTGTTCCATTTAACCGACCCTGTAATCTCTACCGTTTCCAAAATACCAATGGTGAGCATCGAATTTTGGACAACACTGTATATACAGCGTGTTCGTTTAGTGTATAACGTGTGTACACTGGAAGTTACAGTAGAGATAAGAATTATTTTCTGAGGTGTTAAAGTCTGAGTACGTCCCTAATAATAACCATTCTTGATGCCCGAAAATATTGTCCTGAAAATTTGAATTCAAACTTCTGGTATCACAAATACTTCTCAATTATTTCAAATAAAACCACTATTTTGTATGTCACTATCGAATTCTCCTTTGAAAATCAATGGAAAAAGTATCGAACATGTTGATACTCGAGTATACCCATTCGGCGCGGAGTTAATAAAACCGTCAGATTATCTGAATTTCCGTTATTGCAGTGGTGTGAGGTACTCGATACACGTTTGGAAAATCACTTTTTAGTAGGTAAAATATATTATAATGAGTAAAATCTACCTTTATATGTTATTTATTTTATTTGTATATCAGACACCATTACAAAATTTCGCCTAATTAACGTTTATGATACCTCATCTACGGCTGCCGCGATTCTCGCGTTTCGTCAGTACCCGGGCCGATACAACGTGTTTGCTAACAGATTAAACTATTGTTCCGTGACCCTAGTGGGGTCAGATATGCAACAAAAGAGCGGCACAATGATCGTGGCATTTTGATTAGAATTCTATTGGTTTTTACTTTAACCGTCGAAGTTACCGCTTTACAAGAAAATAAAAAATTGTCTAAAGCAATTATGATTTATTACTCCACGCCAATAGTATACATGACTATATATACTTAAAGTAAGCAGATTTAATTATTTGATAAAACCCAATTTTTTGAAAAGGGATCGCAAGGATTGAAAAAACAAGTAATCTTTTTTTTCTACAATAACTTCCAAAGTACACTAATTTCTTTGATACATATTTTTCTTCTTTTTTTTTTGATACCTTTGATTTCCTCCTCAAAGAAGAACGAATCATTTAAATAAATTCTTTGATACCGTATATCTATTAAAAATGTTTAAATAATGCGAATAATTTTAAGATGGGGGTATGAATTACGCGTCAAATGTAACGCAAAATTTCACGAGTTATTTGACGGTGCAAAAATATACAGGGTGTTCCACTTAAACAAAATCGCCTGTGGTTTACTACGTTTATCTGAATCACCTTGTATATATGAAAATATTTTAAAACGTGCAACTTTTAGTTTATTTGGGAGGCCTGGTCATACTTTTTTCGGACAAGTAGTCTGTGAGCCCATAATCGGACAATTACACACTAAATGGACACGTTGTATACATAAAAAAGTTTCACCTAAGAGTTCCCTTTCGGTCCCCTTACTATTATCGGAGAACGGTGTTTTCTTCAAAACACTACATACTATACACAGTCATTGTAACTAATAATAATTTCAATTATTTTCATTGTGACAAACACTACTGATTTGTCACCAGTTATGCTGAACTATATAAATATTTCAGTAGGTGTTCTAAACACCTACAACAATAAAATAGTAGGTTTAAAAATGGGTGGACGCTAAAATAAAATTACGTTTTTTCCACGACATACTTAGAAAACGGATTCATTTTCTTTTAGAGAAAATAGTTCAAAATGTCGTGTTAAAATTTTCTTTAAAATCAATATAAAATCAAATTATTAAGATATAGAGGTTGCCTAGTTTTGCTAAACATTTAATTTAGTATTCAATCATTTGTTTAATTTAATATCTTATATTTCGACTCTTAAAAATTACTACCTCTATTCTGGACTTCCATTGTCTATATTTCTCATTTTAATAGAATAAACACAACGTTCCAATTGAAGAGTCGAAATATAAGATATTAAATTAAACAAACCTTATTGAATACTAAATTAAATTGTTTAACTAACTACTAGGCGCATATAGTTCTAATAACACATTCTTACATTTTTTAAAGAGGCATTTTTGTAACACGGCATTATTTTCTCGCTAGTGAGGAAAACGAATTTTCCCTCACTATTTGTAGAGAAGAAACGTCCGTTTTCTAAGTATGTCGTGGAAAAATAACTATTTTCTACGATCATGCAAAAGTGACTATTTTTGCAGCAATTACTGTGCCAAAAGTTTTACTTTTTTTCATTGGTGCAAAAGCAATTTATTAGTGCAAAACGTAAATTATTTTTGCACTATTGTAAAAGTAATTTTTTTTATTTAATTTTTTTACGGTCGTAGAAAAATGTTGTGTGCAACATGTACAAAAAGCATATTTTTGCAATTCCTATATTTAAAGATTCACTTTACACACGCTTCCGCAAGCGTAAAACGACTCTTTTGCTCGATTTACTTTTGCGTCCGCATTTTTACTTTTTAGGCCCGCTTTACTTTTTAGGCCCGCATATATCGTTAATACGGAATTGATCCGAGAATTTACGATTAATCATTGACAAAACAAGAATAAACGGTACGAAATTATGCACGAGAAATGACATGAGAATCACTACAAATTATTCTTAAAAAAACAAATTTTAGTTAAATTGTAAAATCTGAATATAAAGCAAAATTTTCTTGTAGAACTGGAGTAAATACAATAATAGCACATTTTCCGTTGCTTTTTTAAGTCGACATTATTTTAAAAAGTAATCGTATGTATTTTCATATATTTTGTTGGATTTAGCAAGTAACAAATCGGAACCACGTTATCTGCTACCTCTTTAATACCGGGAGGAGTTTTAGAAAGTTCTTCATTATCAGTTTCCATGTCCACTGATTTTGGAAGCTTTGTAATTTAAATTTTTAAATGAAGTTTAGGAATGCCGGTAAAGAAGAACATTTTATTCTAAGATTCTTGTAAGCTACCCTAGAGGTCGCGACTAATTTACGTTCGTAAATTTAAATTTTTAATTAATTTGTTGTTATTAATACCTTTAAAAAATAACAACTAATCTTATTAGTACTATTAATTTAAGGTTTTGTTGTATTTTTTAAATTAAAATAAAATATGTAATTAAAAAGTAAATCTGTCTCGACTTAGTATTACTAAGAAGTGCAAAAAAATTTGTATGCACCACAGGTGTAAAGTTACTTTACATAAATAACTATTGTTGCACGATGGCATTAAGTTTGCAGCTCGAGACGAAGTGCAAACTTTATGCAACGTACAACAAATATGCACTTTTTGGACTAGTTACACAAATAACTATTTGACGTTTCTTGCAATGTCTTTTTGTCTTATACCTTTGGATCAATATAGAACAAACATAGTACAAGCAGTTATTATTCTGTGTTGTTTCAGATCTCCAGGTACTGTAGGCGACTTTGAGGTGTTCTTACACGTTCTTAATGATATACTAGTATTTCTTTACAAACCGCTTGTTAAGATTATGCTTGCAGGTGATTTCAATGTTGAACCTGCGAGGAACTCTCAGGAGTATAAGAAATTAAGCGAGTTATTAAATACGTTCGATTTAAAAAATATAATTCAGGGATATACCAGTTGAACAGCTTACTGGATCACATTTATGTGTTGGACGATAAACCAGGTAGTTATGAAATTCTTGAAAATTGTATATCTGATCATAGATCAATTTACCAAAGCAATGAGTGTTTTAGTATATCTAATGATGACTCTAGGCATTATAAGCGATCCTTTCACGGAAAGCAAATCAAGGCATTTAAAACGCATTTAAATACTGTGAGTTGAGTAAAGTACTCAATACGAATGATATAGATTTGGCCTTTGACGAATTTCTATAAAAGTATTTCTTGACTTATTTGATCAGCATTTTCCTATACAAAACGTAAGAGTAAATTGATGAATAAGCGTTGGGTTAACGATAAAGTTATAGCATCTAGTCAAAAATTAAAGGATCTCTCGTATACTTAATAACAAATATCCTGAACTAATAGACTATTATAATAATCCAAAATATAATCACCTAAAATTGTTAAACAATTTTATTAAAGACTCATACTAGCTGCCGGTATATCATCTAAAACACTCTGGACAACTGTTAAATCGGTGAACAACAAAAATTCTTTAAATACTGATAAAATATCAATAAATTTAAATAATAGAATCATTGATAATCCTATCGAAGTTGCTGATAAATTTAACAAATTTTTTTGTGATATTTGTTCGGCCAAAAATGACGGAAACCCTATTAGCGGGAGCTACAGAAATCCATCAAGTAACTCAAATAATTTTGATAATGGTTCTATGGCTCTATTCCCAATTAACGAACATGAACTTACTAACATCATTAAAAGCAAAATAAAAAATAAAAACCAGCAAGGCCCTGACCAAGTCCCAGCTTTCTTAATTTAACAGATATACAGGGTGTTTCCTAAGTAATCTAAAATATTATATGGGGGCCTTCGTCACTCAATTTTAAGGCGAAAAGTTCATATAAACATGTGTGATAAATCTTGTCGTTAATGAGATACAGGGTGTTTTATTATTTTATTAAAAGCAACAACATGTGTTAAACATAAAGGAAAATAGTATATTTCAGAGCATGTGTTCAAAAATGTCCACCTGCAGCTAAAATGCAATCATCTGCTCGATGTCTAATTGATTGCTGAAAACGTTCGAAGATACCAGGATTGTTACGAATAACATTACAGCCTTGTATGATACGATTTTAAAGATCTTGTACGTTTAATATCGGGGTTGTGTAAATGAGCGATTTTAGACATCCCCACACACAAAAATCCAGAGGATTATGTCCCGGTGATCTAGGGGGCCACGGGTGTGGAGATCCTCGTCCGATCCAATGGTCTGGAAAAACGTTATTTAAAAACTCACAAACAATCACTGAAAAATGTGGAGAAGCTCCATCATGCATGAACCACATGCGCCTTCTAATAATAAGAGGTACATCTTCTAAAAAAAACTGTAAGTTCATTTTCTAGAAAATGAAGGTATGTCTCACCGGCCAACCTGTGAAGGAAGGAAAAATGGTCCTATTAAATAATCTTCGATGATGCCAAGCCAAACATTGACCAAAAATGTTTGTTGAAATCGTTTTGCCAATTATGGCATGATGGATTTAAATCTGCCCATATGTGGTCATGTTTTTCGAAAACCAGTAGCGTCACCAGGAAAAATTAATTTCAAATACAATCAGAGCTGATTTGTTATAAACAATTTAACACTCTGTATCTCATTAACGACAAGACTTATCACACATGTTTATATGAACTTTCGTCTTAAAATTGAGTAACGAAATGCCCCATATAATATTTTAGATTATTTAGAAAACACCCTGTATATGGAAATAATTCAACCTCTCATATACTTAATCAACCTTCCTTTAGACAAGGTAGATTCCCGAGAGCTATCACTACTGGTATTGTCATTCCGTTGCATAAAAATTCTGACTCGCAAATAATGTCTAATTATAGACCAATCACCTTGACATCTATTTTTTCAAAGATTTTTGAATATTGTTTTTGTATAGATTGCATTCATTCCTGAAAAAATTCAAAAATACTGTCAAGATTTCAATTTGGGTTCCAACAAAATAAAAGCACTAATGAAGCCCTATACTGCTTCTACAACAAGTTGACTGAGTACTTGGAGACCGGCGAGTGCCCTGTTGGGATCTTTTGTGATCTCAGCAAGGCATTTGATAATTTGTTGTTTAAAGCAGAGCAGTGTGGGATTCGGGGTGTTGCAATAAACTGGATCGAGTCTTTTCTCAAAAACAGATAACAATATGTCTCGATAAGCTATGTGGAGAAGGGCATCAAACGCTCATTTCAATCTAAACCTATAACTAGAAAAGCAGGAGTACCCCAAGGCTCAGTCCTGGGGCCTGTTTTGTTTCTTTTTTATATAAATAATATTCACTGCAATCTACCAAATAATGCCTTCTGTACCTTATTTGCAGATGATACTTCTCTTCTTTTGTCGGGTAAAGATGACCTTGAAAGGATATGCGATGAAGCTCTAGAGTCATTAAACTCATGGATTATTAATAATTCACTTGTCCTTAATACAAAAAATACCAATTATTTGAGGTTTCATAACTACCAAAATAATAATGCATTCAATATTAATCTAGAGGTTAATGGGAATAAGTTGTTAAGACAAACAAATGTAAAATTTCTGGGCCTACACATGGATGAAGCTCTGAGCTGGAAGGTTCACTGTTCTAAGCTGGTTAATAAATTAAACTCGCAAACTTACTTATTTAGGAACCTAAAGCACATCCTTACGCATGATCAACTGATCTTAGTGTATCATTCGCTGGTTGCAGCATCCATTAGATATGCTATTGACTTCTGGGGTGCTTCTTTGGGGGCGTCTAACGTATTTATCTGCCAGAAACGTATTGTTAGAATAATTGCGGGCTTACCGAATGCACATTTATGCAGAGAATCTTTTAAAAAATATAAATTACTAACCGTCACCTCCATGGTGATCTTTGAATTATGCAAGAATGTTTTTATTAATTCTAATACATATATAAAAAACAAAGAAATACACAATTATAACCTTAGAAACAACAATTTATATAGGCTTCCTAATACTAATTGAAGATTGCTGAAAATTCACCTGCAGTACTGGGTAGAAAGATACAGGGTGGCCCATTAGTGCGAGGAAGGTGGATATCTGGGAAAATTTTGGAGTTAGAAAAAAACTGTTGCAAACAGAATATTTTAATTGTAATTTAATTTGACCAATTTAATGATATATTTTTGACGTGTCCTTTACAATTCCATTGTATAAAAGGAAATAAAAGAGTTATTATTATTATTATTATTATAACCTGGAACAACTAACAAAATATTTAAATTTAAGAAATGGGAGGCTAACTTATTTTTGCACTTGTTGATGTGTTTTGCCGTATCTTTATAAACATTTATTTTAGAGAATTGATAATTTGGAACAATGTTCTGAACAACTAGAACAACCCAGAACAGTAAAAAAATTAATTTTTTATGAAATGGGGTGCTGTTGAAAAAAGATGTTTTTTTTTGAGTTTATTGTGTTGTTTTTCGGTTTTGGGTCTTATAACTTTGAAACAATACACAACAAACATAAAACAATCTGAAACAACTAACAATTTATTTAATTTTAAAAAATAGGAGTTAACTTGATCACAATCTAAAAGCATCTCGTTGTTTACACATCTTCAGTAGGTACGTGATTGTTTTTTGGGCCATCACTAACGTCCAGGAAGAGTTTAAGTTAAATTTTAACTTTACTGTCATTGAGATCATTATTATCAATACTGTACAAACATTAATTAAACTTGTTGTTAGGTAGTTGTACTTCCAATTATCAACAACTTGTTAACGAATCGTTAAGTTTTGTACAACCGAGTCTAAGTATATTAGCCCGGTGTTACATAACATATCCTAATTGTATTATACCTTTAAATTATCAACTTGGAAGCATTATGGGTCAAAATTTCCCCTTCAACAATATACTCGATATGATGATTAAAAACTTTATCTGCTAGTATTTTAGGATTAAACCTGCAATTCTGTGTACAAATCGTAGCGATAGTAATGTAAAAATTGCAATACAGATTCTTGTAAACATGTAAAGGTTGTAGTTTACAAAATAACAAAAACAAATTCGGCTCGATGTAGCGCATTAAATACGTGGAGGATAAGAATATTTATAGTAGTTAGAGCAGCAGCGTCCGGTTTCGTCGGAAGTGGCGTGGATTCCTGAATAACTATAAGAAATTAGACTGCTGGTCTAACAAGGCGCCACCTGCTGGATAAAGAAAAACTAAAACCGACCAACAGGAGCTCAACAAGTTTTACTTAAAATCTAATATGCTAAATCGAACACAAACCAGAAAGAGAGAGAGAGAGACACAACAATACAGTATAACAAACAAATCTTAAAATATTAGGAGAATGTGACAGAAATAGAGAGACTGTCGCATATAGTTACGTGCGTTAGTAGCAGCCCCACATACAATAAATATAGCTCTTAGTTAATGTGTCGTATTTCAGGTAAGATTTAGTTACGCTCGAGTTAAAATTGTCATTCAAATTGTGAATTGGCTGCTATTAAGACTCTGCGTACACATATCACTTACACACGGCGAGTTACACTAAATCTAAACTAGAATAAAAGGGGTAAGTACATCTCACAAACCTAAAAGACCTTTTGTGTCCGCGACAACCGCTTTAAATTAAGCTCCCAGCCTTTATTGAGCTGATTGAAAACAAACTTTCGGTTGAGGAGAGTACACTAAATAAAAGTTACTTAAATATTGACTATCAAGTCGTTTTATGTCATATGTACCTGAGCTTTATACGCCTTTTTATTATGAATAAGTGGCTTAAATACTAAAACTTAGCTGCAATCGTTGAGTGTAGTTCCGAGAATAAAGGTATTCTGCTAGCGATGGTATCGACAGTTTGGTTAGTTAGATAGACCCAGGGATTCCTCTTAAGGAAGGTGTGCGGAGAAGAACAGCAAGCAATTGACTCCCTCGCTGGAAGTATGCAGCATAACCCACCTCTGTAGACGTGGTATTCACCGGTGGTCTGCGGCTTGATTAATGCGAAACCGTGGTGTTGTCTTTCATTTATAAGGAAGGTTCTTAGTTAGCTACTCCAGCACCCTTGAGAGTTATTCCAGTACCGCACACAACAAGCACATAATGTCGGACGCAACGTGCTAAAAGCATATGCAGCAATTAAAATTAATACAATAAGAAAAGGAACCCAATATACTCACGGTGAATCTAGCCAAATTAAACGTAAACGTCAATTTGTATTGGAAATTGTGGAACCCACATTAAATAATTTTTGGTGAGAATTTCACTTCAGAGAAAATGCTAAAGACACCAGCGTGTATCAAACGAGAAAGGAAAATGTCCGCTGTATGTCTCTAAAATCTAATCTAATTTAATTTCCACCAATAGAAAATTTGCAACTGCGCGCCAACTACGACTTTCGTCGCAACATACCAGTCGCGACACGGTTTAAGGCTGCTCACGACATACGGGAAATAAAAACCGTAACAAACATTTACGGATTCTTGTAAATCCTTACAGACAAGCCTTAAAAATTTGACAAAGCTACAGAATTGCAAATAATACCAATCTGTAAAATGTTCCGCTACGATCAGATCATAGGTCATCAAGACTCTCCCGGATAATTAGGAAAAATGTACAACACAATTTCACAAAACACAATCACATACTAATATAGGGCACACAACAAATATTCTGCAAATTGGTGTTAAGGGGTTGAGTAAGAACAAATCAGATTTCTTGTCTAATATTTGTTTTAGGAATAGGGTCGATATTTTACTTAAACACACTGTGGAGATGAGATTGTTTTGCTATTTTTTTAACCTTTTTTTTCCGTCATTTTCGGACTGGCGCTTGACCGGTCTATTATGTGTCGTCATGCAATGGCTGTGTTGTTTTATTTTATGTTTTTATTTGCCTTTAACTTCTATCGAAAAAGAGGCATATGAACTATTTTTTTACTTGAACTGGCAATGGAAATTGAAAATACATATAGGTTAAAATATTAGAAGCGACTCAATTAGGAAAGGTGAACAAAAACAATACCTTCTAAAGTAGAAACATTTAAAGAAAAACTGAATAATGAAAAACAAAAATAAAATGGAAAAAAGGAAATCTATATTGAAAGCGACCTAACCTATCAAGAGAGAGAAATACAGAAAAGTTATAAGAGTTAGCAAAAGAAGAGAAAGAAAAAGAAACAAAAGTAGAAGTGGGATACAATAAATTAATTAAAGATGGAAAGGTTTTTGTGTGGACAAAGGAGTAGTTGCTGCCCACAAAAACTAACAAAACACTCGTAAGAAATAAAGAAACGACCGGGCAACAAAAACGAATAATGAGGAAAAAATAGACAATGACAAAAATAGTGTAAAAGATATAAAAGAAAAATGAAAGATCCTTATAACTGATAGAAAAAGAAAAATAAGAAAGCGAAACTGTGACAAATATGAAGAAGTAACAAAGAATTATTATAATACAGAACAAAATACAGAACCGAAGAAAACAATATCAAAAATGTAAAAAGAACACCAGCACTGGAAAATAAGCACATGGAACTTTAGAGGACTAAGAAAAAGAAGAAGAATTAGAAAAGAATTTATAAAATGGATTTAGAAGTTCTAGGGATAACAGAAACAAAAAGAAAGAAAAAGGAAAATCAAGATTACCAAAAGTAACATATTGATACTTAGTGGAGTAAAATGGAAAAACGAGCAGCCGCAGGAGTAGGATGTATTATTAAAAACTGTCAGAGAATATTTATAAATGGAAGGTATATTGAGAGAATAATAAAAACCACATTTAATAATGAAAGAAAACGCAACGGCGAAAGAAAAGATGAATTCTGGAATGAACTAACTCTAGAGACAGAAGAAACAATCGGAAAATTAATTGTATTGGGAGATTTTAATGCAAGAATAGATTTAAAAATAAATAAGGATAGTAACAGTGTAGGAAATTTTGAGATAAAATTGCGAACTAAATAAGATGATAATAACTAACACATTTTTCCAACATGCAAACATACATAAATTTACAAGAATATCAGAAACAAGAAAAGAAAAATTGATCATAGATTACGTATTAATACCAAGAAAGTTCAAAAGAGAAATTTTAGACGTGAGAGTGTGACGGTATTATTTCGCAAATAGTTGATTTGTGGACCAATTTCTCCCTACAGTATAGGCAGCCGTGTTTACACTCATGGGTTTGAATATGCATTTTCATATTAAATAATATTCTTGGGATTTTTGTTGTTTGGAATTGCCATTTCCGATGATTTGTCGGCATTTGCAAAATTTATACCTCATTTCCTGACTGTCGCGAAAAGGTGTACATGGAAAATGCTGTTTAAAATTAAACAAATAGATATGTGCTTTATAATAGTGATTAAAGTAAAATCATCCCATTCAAATTAAGGAATAAGTCTTCGACTACTGTTCCTGTGTAAGTACTTTTTTTTACTTTTCTTTGTTTTAATAAAATGTTTGCTCTACGGGTTATATTAATTGCAAGCATCTTTTTTTTTGTTTGGTTCTTTTGTTGGTTTTCCCCTTTGGCTTATTCTGCTGGTCATTGCAGACGTACTTTGTTTTAATTAATCAATAAATATTTAATTATGGTTATGCTGGCAAGGATAATAATCCGAAAATTATAAAATATCAAAGTAGATCTAGTATCACACCACCGCTGGAATTTCTATCTACTTTGATCACTTCTTCGGGTTAAGGCCACCACCCAAGATAAGCCGTTTATCTGGATTTTTGTGAGCAGCCCAGCAACTGTTATCAACGGAGTCTATTTTGGCTTTTCTTTTTCTTCCTTATATACTAAAATATTAGTTTTGGATGCGGGAGCTGTCACATCTGCCTAGTAACTGTCAAAACACCAAGGACTTTCTAGTTATACAAACTAAGTTAATTTTTATCCATGTCATTCATAAATTTTGTCGCGTCCAATGTATACGTACTGTGGTCGTGAGTTTAGCAACGTACATTTTTTTGGCGCTGTTGGTATAAATACTTTGTAAAAAAAACTAGAAAGATCTTTCAAGTACCTGATTACTTTTGTGCGCGCTTTGAACTATTAAAATAATCAGCCAAGGTCCGGTACTTGCCGTAATTGTTGTCAAATACATTTTGAACAATATTTGTCCCGTGAATCGCTTGCAGGGACTATTTGGTGTTACGACTGTCAAATACGCTAACCTATTTGGGGCGTTTGTGCCTCGAATGTGTATTCGTGCTTTAACTCGCTCTCGTGAATTATTATTATTTTATAACTATATTTTGCTATTCATTCTAAATGATATTTTCTATTGTTCTGTTGATGTGTTTCTATGTGTGTTAATTGAACTCTAGTCGCTATAACAATAACGGTATTTCTATTCACGTCCGGTTTGTTTCTGTGTCTACGAGTTCCTAGTGGCTCTAGATATTTCTTATACGTAATCCTAGATGGCGCCATATAAATTATTTGTACAGTGTAAAAGCCTTTCTTCAAACGGTTCTCAATCAACCCACGACCACTCCTGACTAAGAAGGGCTGCCGGCAGGCCTCTAGCACTGCTATGTATTTATTTTTTAGTTTGTTTACAAATAAACCGTAACAAGAGTCTACAAAGAAGCAGAAATATTTAGCGATCACTACTATTAATAGCCAAAATAAAAATATCAAAGAAGAAAACAAAAAATAAAAACCAAAGACATAATAGACCAACGATAAAAATATCAAAGTATACTAGTAACCAAGAAGATAGAGGAAAACAAGCAAATATTGGAAAGAAATTGAATAGAAGAATCGTGTAAAATATTCAAAAAATAATCCTGAACGCGGCGAAATAGAAATGTGGAATAATAAAAGTAAAGAAAAGAAAAACAAACAAGATGGTGGAATGAAAAATCCAAAAGGAAGTGAAAAACTAAAAAGAATGTTGAAAAGGTATCTTCAAATGATAAATTGAACAAATAAAAGAAACAAAAAAATTGGTATTGAAAGCGAAACAAGAAGAATTTGGAACGAAATTAGAAGAGAAAACAGAGATAACAAAAAAATTTTCTACACAGCTGTTACATCAGTAAGACTCAAGAACAAAACCGAAAATACAGAAGTCAAAATAAATGCGACAACCTGTTTGTGAAAATAATAATACAACTAGAAGAAGCAAAAAAGACCGACATTTAAACCCTCGTAGGATTCGATATATTATTAAATATTTTTAATATGATTAGTTAAATTTTAGAAATTTTGGCGGAAAACGATTTCTAGTACACATTGTTAAGTGTTCCGAAAACACTTTGGAGACATATAAATCGGACATGCGGTATATGAAATCTGGGTTATATGATTCTCTACATAAATTGAAATATGATCAGTTTTTATCTAGCGTTGAATTGCAAATTTAATGTTAACTAAACAGGCGTTTACTAAACACATTAGTTTTGAACTCGAAGTGCATTTTTTATTTTTACTTCCATCGTTTACATAACAATAAATCGTTTTGTGTGCGTAAACGAAAAAACCATATAATTAGAAGTAATATACAAAGAAACGTAGGTAATTGTTGAATAAGTGGTTGGTGGGCGAAGATAAGTACTGTACTAAATTAGCATGTGCGATAAATTAGATTGGCAACTTGCGGTTTTATTTCAACACAAGGTGCAATCTATTTTCATTTTGACAGGAGTAATAGGATTGTACGGTAAATTTAGCACTATCAATAATATCACTTGATCAAGTATCATGGAAATCCATTACTGGAAACTAGAAATGCTATAGATTAGCTAGACATTAGGTTTAGCGTTTTATTAGAATCTTGGGTTTATTCCCAGATTGCGAGAAGGATAGATAAACGAATTCCTTTATTAGGTAACAAGAAAATCTCCCAATTACAACTTACCACGTAAACTTACACTTTTATTTTTGTTTCCAGCACAAAAAGGTCGTAATTTTTAAGTTTTGTGATTTTAGGACGAAGATAAAATTTTCCCGCAATGTATTAACGTTTTTGATTTCAATTTAATAATGTAACTGAACTAAACTTATATTTTGGAATTAACCAATGAATCGGAAATATAGAAATAATAAATTGCCAATAGGACGTTTATTGTACCACGAGTGGTTAAAGCACATTTCTCAGATATTGCTTATCCGCCTTTCCACCGGAGTTAGCAGGGTTGTAGTGCACATACAACATTAAGTGAAGCCATAAGCATTAACTGTCAGGATCTGTAATATCGGACTGTTTGTGTATGACCTACCTTCAGAACAAACTCGTTTCGAAATTGCACGATAAATTTATAATTAACAAATTATTTTAAAAGATGGATGTTAGGAATGAAATTATTATTCTGAAATGGGGTCGTAAATGGCTGAGGTTACAGAGACGTTCATTTGCATTCAGGGATGCTTTGCAATTTCAGTGGACTAGAAACATTTTTAACTCTCAAAGGTCATACTATCCTAATTCAGGATTCGTATATTGGGTATGTCCAGCGATTTTATCGTTGCTTATATCTTAGGTTAAAGTGACCACATCGACTTTTTTTTTCGTTTGCATCTCGAGGGATCAACAACAAGAGTGTGATACTAAAAATGAACTACAATTAAGCATTAAATAATCAAAACCAAAAATGTAGTTACTTAAACTATTTTACACATTTGTTAAAATAAAAATTTTAGATGGATTTATTTATATCGTTTCTCAATATACAGTGTGAATAAATTAAGATGAAATTTGTAATACCTAATAAAATATACATTATATGTACACTCATGAAATTTAAAACTTGGACACCACAATTTCTGTAAACAAAAGTTTGCACATTGTGAAGCGGGCTTAAGGGTATCATTTACAATTCTAACAGCAGGTAGTCTCAGCAGGGGTTATCTTATAGAAGGACTGTAGAATGAATCATTACACTAAGCACATTTTAGAAAATAGGTAATTTACGTTGCTTACTTATTTTTTTTCTTTAAAGAATATATTTGAAGGTATCGCTAATTAAACACCATAGCTCGATTAATTATCGAATCAAAATTTTGTTTAGAAATGTTTACAAAATAAAATTAGAAATAATTTTGATTTAAAAACGTCTACAAGCAATAACTTTTAAATTAAATCAAAAACTAAACATGGTTATTTGGGTTGACTGATTATTACTTATTTTTAAATAAATCTAACCTACTAATTATTGTAAGTTATTAAAAAAATCATTAAACTCTCTATTCATAATATTTAGTCCTTACAAAATGTATATTTTATGACGTTTCATTTTTTTCTGTAGTTAATATAAAAAGTGAAAATAAAAACTAAGGCAATTCTTATTGTCAACGTATATATTTAGTTTTTGACAAGAATTTATTACATAATTATAATTAAGATACCAAGTTATAGTTTAAAATTAAATGAAAACTTTTTTTTTAAATAAAGGTATTACTATATAAATAAATATAAGAAATCAATAATGGGTGTGACCTCCATTATTATTGATACATTCTTGGAGGCGTCTGCTCATTGACGCTATCAAGGTATCAATATAATTAATATTAATCGTTTCCCATGCGGTATCAATGGCTGCAATTAGTGCATTACGGTTTACTGGTATAAAATTTGGCCCTTGTTGTCTTCGGATAACAGCAAGTATTCGAGCCCAAACATTTTCGATAATGTTAAAATCTGGGCTTTTTGCTGGCCAGGGTAACAGCTCCAAGTTATTTTCTTCGTATCCAATTGCGCACAACCCGCGAAGTATGAATAGGGCGTTGTCCTTTAACAACAAAAATACATTATGAAAATGTTAATTCAACAGATCCCGAACTATTTTGGAGAAAGTATAGTGAAATAAGAATACTTACTTGTTGGAAAATATAATCTTCGTCTGGATAAAACACTTCGATTGAAGGTTTCATTATAGTTTCCAAAATATCTAAATACGCAGCAGAACCAAGACGTCCATCGATAGCCCAACAAACTCCTGGATTATTTTCGTAACAAGTTCCTTCCATTTAAAAAACTTTTAGTGGTCCATCGTTGCGGCTATTGAACGTTTTTTCGTCGCTAAAAATCACTCGATTCCAAAATTCCAAAGGTTCGTTCACATATCGCCTTGCAAATTCCAGACCACGTCTCATATTTTCGTCACTGAGAACTTCTTTTGCAGCAGCATTATACTTCTTTATTCCCATCTCCTTTAATCTTTTGTGCAGTTATACGGCATCCGGGAAAATGTGTATCTGCTATAGCCCTGGAGTATGTAGCAAATGGTTGTTCTGTTACGTAATGAAACAACTCGAGATCTTGAGCACGTGTAGATACTTTAGGTCTACCACTTCCGATGGCTCTTTCCAAAGTGTGTTCAAGATTCCATTTTACTCGGTAATGCCCTACGGTGCTTTTTGGTATATCTAACATACGTGAAATTTCACGCACGCTACGGCCCGCCGCTAATTCCGAAACAATCCGCGCTTTCAAATCAGCACCGAGATGAGGTGGCATTTTCACAACACTTGAAATTTTAAACTAAAATGGAATTTACATTTCTTACTTTATTTATTGGTTCACACTACCCTTCTCAAACAGTAGGTAATTGTTTATTTATTACATACTTTAATGACCAATGTAACAACCCTTAGAGCAATATGACTCAAAGGAAGTAAATTAAACAAGCAAGATATTCTATTGTTATTGAAACTTATTCATAAAGTAAAAGCCATTTCCTTATAATGCTAATGGACAGGATTTTCTTTTAAGTATTAAGATTACAATAGAGGACTTATAAACTTTCGAAAATATCTAATTATAAATATTTACACTGCAATTGCGCTTTTTCCTTAATAATTTCTTAGCAATAACATACACGTTCTTGGTTTTAAGTTGTCATAAATTTGATATGATATAAATTTGTGTTTCTAATATTACATCACAAACTAATCTTTATTCGCCAAAAATTGTTGCTTAAGTTGTAAAGCTTCGTACACACCTGAACAACAAACCGAGCAACAAACATAACAACGAACCGAAAGTCAAACAGAACGACAAACGATCTTTTATGATTTCCACAATCCGAACAACAAACGGAACGTTTGTGCTGTTCCCATAATTATTTTCAGTAGTTTTCAGTTTATATATATTTATTATTGAGAAGAGAAAATTGGCGGAAAACAAGAAGATAGTGCCAACCAAATTTTACGCACAAAGAAGAGTAAAAATTATAATTTACTTCGCTTTTTTTTTTTAATTTTGGAAATTTCCCGCCCAAATGATGCTTGCATTCTTAAACACTGATTAATTTAAAACATTTTTCTTCTGTCAACTCCATAATATTACCTAAAACACAACAAACCCACAAAAAGGAGGACAAAAATAAATAATTTAATTCTCCCGCATAAGTTTGTTCGCCGTTTTGTTTAGATTCGTCCAAACCTGCAAACGCATTCGCGCGCATTTTTTGATGTCGGAGAAAAAACCGACAAGTTGCGGGAACGCCGCAAACCGTTCGTGGAACAATCAGGACTTGCGAATCTGTTCTAAAATTCGTACGTAGCACCGTCCAAATTAATGTTCCGATTGCCGTTCGGTTCGTTGTTCTGTTTGTTCCTCGGTTTGTTGTTCAGGTGTGTACGAAGCTTTACAATAAGCATATTAATATGAACTATATCTTATGAAAGGAGAGTTATGTAACTATAATTAACGACTTAACGTTACGTTAGTAGATTCCATTTACTATTTACACATATTTTCTTGGAACATTCGATAATTAACTATCGGGATATGATGACCCTATACTTCGCAGGTTGTGCGCAACTGGATACAAGCAAATAACTTGGAGCTGTTACCCTGGCCAGCAAAAGCCCAGATTTTAACATTATCGAAAATGTTTGGGCTCGAATACTTGCTGTTATCCGAAGACAACAAGGGCCAAATTTTATACCAGTAAACCGTAATGCACTAATTGCAGCCATTGATACCGCATGGGAAACGATTAATATTAATTATATTGATACCTTGATAGCGTCAATGAGCAGACGCCTCCAAGAATGTATCAATAATAATGGAGGTCACACCCATTATTGATTTCTTATATTTATTTATATAGTAATACCTTTATTTAAAAAAAAGTTTTCATTTAATTTTAAACTATAACTTGGTATCTTAATTATAATTATGTAATAAATTCTTGTCAAAAACTAAATATATACGTTGACAATAAGAATTGCCTTAGTTTTTATTTTCACTTTTATATTAACTACAGAAAAAAATGAAACGTCATAAAATATACATTTTGTAAGGACTAAATATTATGAATAGAGAGTTTAATGATTTTTTTAATAACTTACAATAATTAGTAGGTTAGATTTATTTAAAAATAAGTAATAATCAGTCAACCCAAATAACCATGTTTAGTTTTTTGATTTAATTTAAAAGTTATTGCTTGTAGACGTTTTTTAAATCAAAATTATTTCTAATTTTATTTTGTAAACATTTCCTAAACAAAATTTTGATTCGATAATTAATCGAGCTATGGTGTTTAATTAGCGATACCTTCAAATATATTCTTTAAAGAAAAAATTAAGTAAGCAACGTAAATTACCTATTTTCTAAAACGTGCTTAGTGTAATGATTCATTCTACAGTCCTTCTATAAGATAACCCCTGCTGAGACTACCTGCTGTTAGAATTGTAAATGATACCCTTAAGCCCGCTTCACAATGTGCAAACTTTTGTTTACAGAAATTGTGGTGTCCAAGTTTTAAATTTCATGAGTGTACATTTCATAATGTATATTTTATTAGGGTATTACAGATTTCATCTTAATTTATTTACACTGTATATTGAGAAAAAATTTTGGTGAATCTAAAATTTATTATCTTTCAGTTTATATTAAATTATGAAGCTGTTTTTATCTCAGATACGGTTCCACGTGGAAGCTTCAATTGTTTTTTAGGTTAAACATTTTCTTTGACTGGCAAGCCAATTATTTTATGGTACGGAAATGAATAGCGCGTGATTGCGAACTGACAGAAAACGCACACACGTTCACAACATTATCAATATTCCTATCATCTCTGTAAAAGACCCACTTCAATTTTCACCTTCTTGTTGATCTTTATTAGGTATAAGTATTGTTTGACGTTTATATTTATCCAATTTTTATGATTGGGTAAGCATCATAAACTTGGTTGATAATTTTCGGATGACTATCTAAAATGTATGCTCTACATAAATCTAGAATATCATTAAGCGTTACAGCATTTTGATTGCACTTATGTTGAAAATGATAACGAGAACAAACGGTACCTAAACGATAATTCGATAAATTTAACAATTTCATTCAACTGTCAAACTTGTTATTAGAACTATTTCTTTATTGTTGTATGTTAGTCAATCTGAAAGTAAGTATCTTTTTAGACAGAGCCAACTCTGCGACTTGTATGTGACTCACGGCAACCAAATGCCTTGCTTATGCCAGTCATACTGCATTCTTAGCGTGGACGGCACTTTGAACACATATACTTTTCACACGCGATATTTAGTAGTTCAATTCTTCTTTTGGTCCAGAAACTACAACTACCTTGTCCATGCAACATTATTATCCACAGCTGCTTCTATAATTTGTTTTGATTCCTGATACCCAGTCAATTCTCTGATTCTTAAGGCTAGTGGTTTTGGCAAGTAAGTGAGTTGGTATAGTTGCCAGATTCCCAAAAACTTTCTTTTTCTTATTGGGACTATTGCACATGTTCACGTGAATCAATCTGCAACGCAAATCATAAAAATATACCTTACTATAAATGTATTTATTAAACTAGGGTATAATTTGAATAACACTACAAACGTATCGACACCATTTTCCATTGTAGAACCGATGTTGTCGTCGTCGTGATGTACGCTTGATATCATTAACATATTCTTATTACGTTTGGGTTTGTAGGAGACTAGCGTTACATGTACAAAAAAAGCAAACATACTGGAGTACAAGGGCAGTAACTTTACTGGACGACAAAGTTCTAGTGGCAACTCTCTTTTATTTTTGCGGATTGTACCCAGCAATGTTAGATTCTTGCAGCGGGGTGAATCTAATAAAGGTATACTGGTGAACCAGTTGTCGGTGGTAATATTTCTTCAGAACCTTTTATAAGTTTACACAGTCTTTCAACTACAGCACTTATGACATTGCTAACAGCCCGTCCTGTCCGTTGTGCACTAAATAACTCTCTTGCATGTAGCCGATTAGATTTGAAAACTCCAGAGATATAAAGTAATCCAAATATTCCTTGAATTTCAGGTATATTTTTAGGAGCAGCATCTTTTTTAAGTAAAACTTGCTGTTTCTGTATAAATATGTGTTAGCACCGGTTGTATAAAACTCGGTTCAAGTTAACAGAAGGTTACACACAATTGTTGCTACGGTTAATTCTTGAATGTAATTGTGTTTAACCTTCGGTTGAATTAAACCAAACTTTATACGACTGGCCCTGAGTATGTTCTAAAATAATATTTAAAGTTCATCTCTAAAAAACTTCCAGATGTCAAGTGGATTAGTCAGATTTTCTATCAATCAATGGTTTGTAAAGATGCGTTTTTATTTTTAAATATCGCACAGTCACTAAATTAATTTAAATAATTAATTGTTAGTATAAGACCGATTTTGTTGTGTTTTTAACTGTTTATTAATTTTGTATATTATTAATTGTAAACCCAAAGCGAAAGATAGCGGGCGACCCGTTGTTCAAAATCCGATAGTGTCCTGCTTAAACTTTTGTGCGCACGCAGTCCTCTCTCGTAAGCTAGTTGCCCCACTTGAGTTATGTATTATATAAGTGTGAGATCTTTCGAAAAAGAGCGAGTTGGTTCCGAGTACTTATTCCTCTTGGTCCTGCCGCTAATAATGAGTAAGTCCGCTTCTTTAATTTAACCGCCAAAGATACCGCTTTGGTTATTCCTTCTTGACCCGCACGATGCAGAAATACCGCTTTATGATTCCTTGACTTTCAATTTCTCCTCTCCGTGTGTTGTATTTCGAGTGACGCATTTTTGCGCCTTGAGTACACCGGGTTGACATAGCGTATTTTCGTATGTCGACTTGGTCACCCTTAAATTAACCACCGTTCTGCTTACATTACCGAAACACTCACCCCTATAACCGTCAAATCCGCTAACTGCTTTTGGGTTGCATGGTTTGGGCTTTACTTTAATATATGCTGTTTTTCTGTAAAACTAATACCAACTTGTTTTGTATTAAATAATGAAGTTTTGAGTTTTATTTTATTTTTTTTATATCTCCATACTGCTTCCCTCTAAACGATCAGAACACTAGAATTTTTAACCTCAACTGTAGCTGCCCGACGAACAAACGAAGAGTAAACTGCCATCAAATCTGGCGCCCAAGATCCGTCCGCTTTTTGGTATTTACCGAGACTAACCAAATTGGGAAGCCAGCGTCACAGGTGAGACCAACGAAAAACAGACTACTTAATAGTTATTCTGATGGTTCTTGTTCAGTATCAGAAATATCGTGTTCTAAATCCGAATTGTTCGATCTATCTCTATATCGTGATCGTACTCAATTTTTACATCGCAATTCTGTATGATATTAGTTTTCTCGATTAAATTTTGCAGACACTCTTGCTTTTTTCGTAAGACCTCCTTACTTGACTTATAAAATTTATACATAATTTAAAAGTCGTATCTGTTGTTGTTCATAATAAGATAAAAATAATGAAATTCTTGAATGAATGAATGAATCCTCAATCACGAGTTACTCGACACTGCGTATCGGTTTTAAACGCACACAGCAGACTGACCTATGCAACATTGCCCTAGACTGGTACTGAAAACGATAGTTCAATTTAATTTCAAGATTCTTGAACCATCTTAACTTTCTTCTCTTGGATCATTACTGTGTTCTGGAACTATCTTAAAATTTCCTTGTGCTTTGATCTTCAAAGCATAAATGCGTTGAATCGGTCTTACAAACTCCCTTTTGGAGGTCTTGACACGTAATACTCTGATTATTCCATCTTTTCTAGGGTAAACCTTAACTACTTTTTGCCCAAGGCCAATCAATCTTTTTTTTTTTTTTGGCTATAACAACCCACCCACTTTTGACACTTATTAAATTCTTCTGGCCTGAATTACAAGATACAAGTTGCTCCACTTCTAAAATGTTTTCTCCAAGACTCCAACCTCACAAACTTTTTTGTAAAACCATTGACGGGGTAATAGGCACTAGATCTTTAGTATCTTCTAAAACATACGTCAAAGGCTTCAGTTGATAACTGCTTCTGTATCGCAAAGAATGGTGATCAACTCTTTATAATGTAACGACGGTCGCTCAAGAGTTTTTTCAGGAATTGCTTAACCATCCGCACAATCTGTTCCCACCATCCACCTCACTATACAACTGACGGAGTTGACCTCAATGTTGTTGCTTTTACTTGTATTTTTTCCAACTCAAATTTTCTGTACCAACAAATTTTCGTCCATAATCACTATAAATCACACTTAGAAGTCCTCTTCAAACGAGACCTTGAAGAAAAGCTCCTGTTGATAAAGAAGTAAATAATTCTAAATGCCCAATCCGATAAACTGCACATGTCCAGCTAAGTCCACTCCAATGACTACAAAAACCGAAACATTTCTTTACTTTGTTTACCGGTAATTCAGTGGAACTCGTTTCAATTTTTTTGCTTCAAACTTCCTGCATCTGACACACTTTGATAAAATTCCACAAATAGTTTTCCTTTCCTTTAAAATCCAGAATCTTTCTCGAAGGGTTGACAACAGAATTTGAACTCCATAGCCTCTTATGTCCATACCCGACCAAAGCCTCTGTTATTCCGCGATTCGAAAGTAGTAGGATTAGATAACGAAAATCCTTCTCATCTATTTTTCGAGTTATTTTTGTTTTCATGCGGGGAATACCGTCAACATCCTTGGAAACTCCAAGTGAACTCACATTGTTCGAAATAGTCACTTTGAACAATTTTTAGGATGGCCGTCTCCCCTTTTCAATTTCATCTACCATGAGACAACTTTTTGAACGATCAGCCGGTTTCTTCTAGTGAGTAGTGATGAGACAACTCCACATTCCTTTTCTCTGTTAACTTCGTGTTTGTTTTTCTGGACATCCGAAACTAGCCAAACACTTTCTTTTAACCATTAAGGTCCCTCCCACCATTGGAATTTAAGTAATATGCTTGCATTACATTCTCTTGAGGGTAAATCTGTTGCATTATTTTCAGTATTACATGTGTCTACTCCTGGGGATTTAATAAAGAACCAATTTTCTTTACACCCAGACTTTTCTACACTCAAAGCTAATGGTACATCCTAGTAATTCCAAACGGGGATTTGTAATTTTCTTCACCGGAACAACTCTAGTTTTGGCCTGAACCAGTTGGACACCAACTCTCCCACCATCTTCACTCCTGAGGAAAATCACACATACGTAGGAGTTCTTACTTGCATCACAAAACGTATGCAGGCTCCAAGTTTCTTGACGGCAATGGCAATTGTCTAGGAATTTTAAAACGGAACGAGATGTCAAATTCTTAGGCCACTTCTAAAACTTTACTTTGATCTCTGCATCTAACTCCTTGTCCCATCCCACGATTGATTCCCAACTTTTCTGCAACAATAATTTTGGACACAAACTTACAGGAGAGATTATTCCAAGGGTATCAGAAACTTAGTTGGCTAGTGACAGAATCTTAAGCCCTGTCACAATTTTACTTGGTATCTGAATTTTTCTTAAGTCGACATACAAAACATCATCCTTCTTATCCCACAACATTCCTAGAACCAGAGTTGGGCCAACCTTCTCCAGATAAGTGTACTCTTACCCTCTGAGATCCATTTTCGAAGAAATTAGCAAATCTTTTGCATCTCGGATAAAATTATGTAATTCAGACTCGATCAACTGAGAAACACAATTATCAACGTAGAAAGGTTTTTACAGTTTCATTGCTACTTGTTTCTTCTACGGCGGGGAATTCTCCAAATGATAATTTAATACTGCACCAAAGAGGAACGAACTAGAAGTGACTCCAAACACAATAAGTCGGTTTGAACGTCTCTAGAGCCAAATTCTCCCACCAAAGGAATCTCACAATTCCTCTTTTTTACTGAAATTTGTAGATAGGCCTTTGTAATATCCATAATCACTCAATTTCGTTATTCTCTGAATCTGTTCAACGCTGATGGGATCAACTCAATGAAATTTGAACTATTTTTCAGGCAGTCATTACGCGATGGAAATCATTTAGCTTTTGTAGAGGCATCAAAGCAAGTCTGCATTTCGTAGTGGATTGATCCTTGAAAACTGCCCGGTGTGGTAAATAATGTCCAAATCCTTAGGAACTGCAATTATGCCCAACTCTAACAATTCTTGAAATACAGCCTGGTTTGTTTATAGTCGTCTCCTTCATCATTTGGGTGTTTAGCATGTATTCCTGTTTTATATATTATATGAACAATATACTTATTAGTACTGTATTATGGGTAATATAATTTGAAGTTTGGATTGACAATAAAATTAAGTACTCTATGCAAAGCTTAGATATCAGAGAATAAAAAACCTCAGAACTTATTGTTAGCTAAACTTTACAGTTTTCCAGAAACTATGGAAAAATGCATAAAAATATCAAAGTTTAAAATAAAGAATGCTATTTGAAATTAAATGTATTGGTTTTTGCTAAAAAGTTGTTATGAGCTGAGTTAATTACCTTTATGAAAATCGGTTAAACAGTTTTAGAGATACGGCGGTTTCTAGTTTGGCCGAAGCCGTAATCTTGTGACGTCATTTTCGGATAACTTGGTGGAGCGTTGATTGAAATATTGGTAAAGATAGTCAACCGCTTGTATTTGCTTGTATCACGGATGCAATTCACATATGCATGTTGGGTTGCGTTTTTGTTTACTTTTTCACCTGTACTGAAGCGCTAAGTTATAATGTGTACGATTCTTGAAATAGAATAGTTCAATTTATTCCACCGTTGTAAAATGGCGCAACATACAATCCGTAAAATTTACTTTTGTCAATACAATGTTGCAACGTTTTCAAATATTTAGTAAACGTATTAACTAGTAATTAAAAGTGACGAATTTTTCATTTATGAATAATACCATTGATGATACATATCTTGGATTTTAATGACAATGTTTTTTTTAATAATTTACTAAAATACATGCGAAGCGTTATTTGTTAAAACAGTTTGGTTTGGTCGGTGTTAGATAAATAAGAAACAATTATTTTACAAATTATGCTTGCACTTTATTTTTTAACTTGCAAATAATAATGTTGACATTTGTTTGTCATTTAATAACTTCGTTAGGAATAAAGTAGAACATACTGGGAGAAATACCACTAGAGTTCAGAAACGCAAAATTATTGGTTTTTGTATCTACTTGTTTTACGTGTTCAGTTGAAAAGGATTTTAAATAAAAATTGGTTTTCAAATTTTTCAATTCAAAAGGCAACAAGTTACCGTGTTTTTTAGGGAAAGTGGGTTCCACTAGACCTTCAAATTTAAATTCACTTGGTAATAAAACCTATTCCTATTACTTCTAAAAATAAAAGTACTAGATTTTAGCTTGAGGTGTGTTGTCTCCCGACGCGGTGCGGATAATACGTGTATAATACACTATTCTTTTCTGTGACGAAATAAATGACGATTTAATATTGAAAAATCATATTACAATAGAATTAGAAAATTATTGAGGGAAATTTGGTGTTAAAAATAGTACTCACTTTTTTCCCGAGGAAAAAAATAATTTACGAAAAGTGACACTTTGTTATCTGTTAGTAGAGATAAAAGTTAGATTTTACTCTTTGAAACTGTATCAAAATATCATGGTTTCGAATTAAAATAGTTTAATTAAAGTAAAAATAGCTCATTAATTATAAACATTGTTTCAAAATTACAATTCCAACTGATCTAAAATAATAGTAATAATTTACAAACAATTTACACATAAATAATAACGTACCTAATACAATGCTATACATAAACATATCCAAACATTTACACTTATTTATGCAGATAATATTCTTATTTTACGGTGTGGTTTTGTGACATCACTGTAATTATAGCTATTAGAAATATGTTTATTAGCCTCCCACTTTAAGGTTCGATATAGTTTTATTTTAACCAACTGATCGATAATTAACAGTTTATGAGTGTCGCATTCTCTGAACCATGAATTCACACTGCTGTTGAGACATTTTTTATACGGAGTTTAATTTTTTCCAATAAACCATAATCTGTTTTAAAAAGATGAAATTCTTCAGTAAAAAGTTTCAATAAAAAAACACAAATTTTGAGAATTCGGGTGATGGTCTGTGTAAGTATTTAATTCCATCAGATTTGCTGTAATCTTTATATAGAATTAATGATTCGTTCACATTGAAAACACTTGAGTCGTTAACTGTTAGCATTTCCTTACACGTATTACAATGTACTTTTTTATATATGTAGTGACTTAAATAACCCGCAACATACGACACTGAACAAGATTCTAAAGAACTATTAATTACGACATTGTCTTCATTGATTTTGTTCTCCAGACAGGTTCTAGACGATCTCTTTGTTTCATTATTTTCTACACTTTCATTTGTCCCAATTTTGTTATCCTCTTCCTCATAGTTAGTGTTAAATTGTTCATCTATACCATATAGTATCTCTTCGTTATCTTTTTCACAATTCCCTTGTTCTATTGGTATTTGCAAGCGAATGTGCATGTTATGTTGTAATGCAAGCCCTAAATTCGCGGGCAGACGGTTGGGCATTATAACCTCCTCTAGCACGAATCATTGAAAAGCATTTTCTAGAGGATCTTGATTTATTCGTGACGTTAAAAGTACAAAGTTCCTTCTCCCTTTAAGTCCTCCCACAGACTTAAAATTGAATTTATAGTCCATTGGAAACCTGCGATACAGTATATATTTTTCTTTCTACACCGTTCTCATAAAACTTGATGGAATTGAAGTATTGTACAGAACGTTTCAACGTTTCGCATGGCATGTCTTTAAAAACTGAAAGACCACGCTTGTAGGGATTCGGATCATTTACTGAAAAACTATTTAAACAGTCAAAAATGTTGTTAATTGTTTTAAAAAAAGATGCAGTATCTAACGCCGTATTACTTGTTAATTGACCCGTCATCACAGCACTGCTAATTGCTGCAGATACAGAATTGCTAAATACCTGAGCGGCGTATTTAACACGCATCTTTTGAAAATTTGATGGGTTAATATGTTTGTCCGTAATTTTTAACATGGATCTTGCTACACTGCTACACTGATCAATATAAAAAGTGTTGACAAAATCGGTCCACTAAATTTTTTATTGTTGACGACTATTTCCAGTTTGCTGTTCATGACATTGTTCCTTAAGTTTTTAGTAAATGAGGAGGATCATACGCTACATATATTTTGTTATTGTCGATTTGAATTGTTGGATTTTCTTTTGTGGCGCCTAGACAAGATAGAGCACTTCTGTTATTAGATCCTTGGTCGCAAACTAACGCTCGAGGTTTCAATCCAATTTGAAACAACTTATGCATCACTTGCTTTATAAGAGTACATAATATTTCGCTTTTAACTGAACCACTACTGAGAAAATAACAAAATGGAATTTTCCAATTATACAATATTCCTCTCAAATAAAAAACCAATCCATTGTTACTTAAAAACGGTTTACGTCCTAATTCCCCTAAATCTTGATATCCTTCGACGTAGTCCCAATATTGGTTATAATTTAAATTTCGTTTTAAAGTAATTTCGTCACACATTACCACGCACTGCTTTTCTTTGTCTGTCATTCCTTCAACTTTTTTTTTTAATTTTTGTATAAGAACATTATTTGTCCCCGATCTTAAATTAACAATTTTCAACCACGACTTGATTGTTAAAATTGCTGGCAAAACAAATCCTAAATGGTTCAACATAAATTTGTAAGCGGTAGGCGATTTATAATACAATGATAATGCCAGTTGTTTTTCTGAATCCTTCCATGGAGTTCGTGTTCGATGAAAACATTGCATATTAATAAATGTCTTCAAAGCCGGTTTTTGTTTTTTAAAAGACCCGAAATTGTGCTGTTTTGAAGTTTGCGCTTCAATCTAAATATTTCACACTTTTGACTATTCAATTTATTTTTTAAACTTTTTAATTTTAAAAGAAACGATTGTCTGTATAGGTTTATCAGAACTTATACTTGCACTGATTGTTGCACTTTGAAGAACATTCACAAAGGAGGCATCACTAACTGAATCGGCGTTGTTCTCAATTTTTTTCTTATTGGCTGACAGAAAATAGTTGTAATTACGTTGCAAATACTTTCCGCTAGAAAATATATTTTCATAAGTTCGCACATTATCAGATTTATAAACTGTCAGAACTTCTGGTGATTTCTGAGTAGGATTTCTTTCTAATCGCAATTTTCATTGTAACAAATAAACAGATAATCATTAAGCTTTGCATAGATGCTTCTTTAATGCGTTTATCATATCTTAAAATATAAGTACACCTAAAGTTGATATTGAAACAAATGTATTACGAGGAGTCTTTCGGTTATCGTTTATGAGTCACATTCTTATCGGCTTAGTCAGAAATTCTACAATTGCATACTTTTAGCAACACCTTTAGTAAATGAGTAGGCTTGTTATAATATTGTTTAGATGCAAACAGTTGAGTACGTTAGATTGTAATATAAGAAAATTCAACATTCGTTCCAACATAAAAGGGATAGCGTTTCTATGTTAAAAATTTTAATTTCAATGACCAAAATTTAGAAATTTACTTGCGTAAGCCTAATAGATTTTAAAACATTTTCAACGGATAAACGATGTTAATGTAATAAATATATGAGTATGGAATTTTCAAAAGTATTTAAAGAAATTGTTTTTTTGGGAGAACGTTTTTCAACGATTTCTTTACGAAATTAATACTTTTAAATCTGCAGGTTTTTTTCATAATAATAAACTTTATTCACATGTGTATGTATACAATCTTTGTACATATATGTGTTTGTCATGATGGTATAACCATTGTTATAACCTTACGTAAGAAAGATACAAATAAATATTATTACATTGAACAATTAACAGACAATAGAAAAAAAATATATAACAAAGGACACACATTTAATTAGTACGTCGACAAAAATCAATAAATTCTTGTATATTGTAGAACGCATGTTTTTGTTTGTTTGTCAACATTGACTCAATGCACCAATATTTCAATCAACGGCATGATGCATTGGCAACAATGTCGTGCCTTAGCATAAACTATCAGCAAAATTACAGTTTTCTATTTCACATTTATCGGCAATACTGTTCTGTAAATTCTACAATACAATTGACGTATTTTCTTAGCACAAAGCGATACTACCGACCTCTGATGTTTAGAACAAATTTCGGGGTCGCATAATCCCGTAAGGTTGACTATCTTTACCAATATTTCAATCAACGGGTGGAGGAAAAACACCCAAATTTTGTATGTCATCTGAATCGTGTACTATTAGAATCTGCAGAGAAACTCTCTATACGCCGTGTTAGCTTCAGAAGTATAGTCAGCTACAGGACTACAAGTAACTTAATTACAGTACATTTTTTTCTTTTTAGAACAAGGATAATACTAAGCACAATTGTAATTACACTATAATTATTCTGGTACTGGACTTTGCCAAACATAGAACAGTAAAATGAAAGCAGTGTAATGTAATGTTTGTTGTTGTAAATATCAGTCTCTAAAAACATCACAGTATAGGTTGACACTTAAGCTTCAACAGCCTTGAAAATATGAATAACAATAAATAACGTTCTCATGATTAGGACATTTTCTTATTAAGTCAGTTTCCTTTTTTTCATCATTGACGTACCTACTTTTAAAAAAAACGATAAACCAAACAATGCACCACTTGCAAAGATTATCCGATCTTCCATGTCGTATGCAGCTTATTATACACTAATGGTATTAGATCAAATTTATTGCGCAATTTCTACTAAATTTTGTATTGCAACTTTGTTATTATTCACCAAACAGACTAAATAAATAAACATTATTTATGTTCTTACAAAAGTTCTATTGTTTTATCTCTTATTTAAATTAGAATTTATCTTTGTTATTGTATAACTTCAAGTTATCTCAAAATGCAATTAACCATAATAAAGTTAAAGTGCATTTTAAAACTTGATGGGAAAGCCAGAAAATTTTCATCATCAAAATACTCATCTTTATTATATAAGTTGTAGGGTTTTATAAATTGTATTGTGCTGTACTATTTATAAATACTAGCACGAACCGAACTATGTAGGAATGAAAAGAAAAATTCTTTAACCAAACTCGGTCTTTAATAATTCAACTTTCGTACTCGTTTAAAGCTGGGAGTGATTTAACTTCAACCCTATGTAATTTTGCCGTCAGCAAAAGTATTAGAAACTGAAGCTTTGTAAATGCTTGAATGTTTCATGAAGAGCATTACAAATTTCATATAAAGTATAAAGTAGGTTCAACTAATCCGCAATCTTAAAATATAAGACTCATTTAAGTAAAAGCTTCGTTATTAATAGCACATTTAAATTTAAAATGCAAAAACAAAAGGGTTATTTAATTAAATTCTTGAGCAAATTCAAAAAATCTGTTTCTTATTAAAACTTGCGACGAATTAATAAATCATTAACTATTAAAGCATCGATCATGTACCTTTAAGCTCTGTCACGCTTGAAGTAGTTTAACCAAATAAACTTTCTAGACCGGTTATAAATCTTTGAGCTTACAGAACTACGCCCAACTTACGTATAGTAATGCAAATGCAGGTTTAAACATGCATAATACTTTGGAAAAAGAAGTTCTTCTTTTAGTTTATTTGTGGTGAAAGCAATCAAAATATTAAAAGTTCTTAATTAAAACTTTTGATAATATTAAGTAGTTTTGATAAAAGACTAAATAATTTTAATTAAGTCGGTGCAACAAAACAAGCTAAAGTTTGGAATTTGAATGTGATTAATTTTAACCTTAGTGGTTTTTCAATTACCATTTGTATAATACTATTTGGTCGGAAAATACAAATACGACATTAGCACTAGCTGGAATAGTTTCGTATTTAACTAAATTGGTTTATAATGACATTTCAGTGAATATCAACATACTAATTTAAATAATCAATTACATTATCTGTTGAACTTTTCTGGTTCAACTCCAAAATGATCAATATTCAAAATGTTACAAAAATAAACATTGAAACATAATTGAATTTTAGGACACTATTTTAAAACAATATCAATTCGCGTAAATAATTGTAATTTTGTTTGCATTAATTGGTTTATTACAGTATAATTTATCTTTCAATGTATCTAATTTGTATCGAATCCAACAAACGCTTTATGTTTACACATCTCATTACGGTGTATACATCTGTTCAAACGATTCCAATTTAAGGCAAAATAGAAATTTATTGACATATTTAATTAGTCCTTTTTGCATTAGCATTGTTGTATTGTCGTGATTTTCGAATATTTCCAGAAAATCTTTGTTAGTTCTGAAAATTATGATTTAATTAAAGCGTAATTTTATTAATATGCTTGGATCAAAATTCACAATCAACATAATCTAATTTGATCAAAAATAAAAAAAAATTGTATTTTTCTTCCCATTTTAGTAGGTATTGAAAGATAAATATACAGGGTGTCTCAGCGGGAACCGCTATTAGCCGTATACGGAAAAGTATACATGGAAAAATGTTGAAAATTTGGAAAATGATCAACTCTACTAAAATATTTTCAGTCTTTTGTTCCTTCCGGTTGTACCGGAGGTCGACATCAACTTAGTTATTTTAAATGGAACACTCTATATATTATTGCATTTTCGGATTCTACGTCAAATTTTAAGGTCACTTTGTGTAACATTCCCTATAGCTAGAAGTTATAGATTTTGAGATACTAATTTTTTAGTAAAATTTTTACAAACTGTTTTTTTTACTCTGCAGTGTACACAGAAAAATTTTTACATGATTTATATGTTTTTTAATATCAATACAATAAATTCAAACATGGATATAGCGCCGATGCTTGAAAACATCTCAACGATGTACTTCCTACATCAATCGATGAAGTTTACATGAATTTCATGTAAATTTTTATCAACAAATTGATGGATATAAACATGTAGATAATGTATTTGTACATTCGAGATATGATTATCTGTATTGATTTTTATGCATGATGATTATCGAAATAATGCTCGGAACTTATTGAGTTTATGTAATTTGATTATGGAATGGATGTAAAAAGTACATTGTCTTGAGAAGAAAAAAACAATATTGATTGAATAAAGCTCTACATTAAAAGTATGTAGACCATTTTCTATCGAATGTACCTTTTACATAGGGATAATGTAAGGTTAGTAGGTGCCTCCAGTGGCGTACTGCCTAGAATTTTTTTGATCTAGAGGGTGTCCCACAGTTTGCACAACACATTGGATGCTGGATGGAATTCTAAGATAGTTTTTCATCGACATTTTATGATTAACTCAAAATTACCTCTGCAAATGTGAAGAAACATTAATATTGGTGCGTGCTACTTCCAAGTTTCTTAGACTGACTTCTATTGTTGCTTTTTATTTTAGATGCTACCTTAGAACATTTCAATGACGACAAACAACAATAAACAATCTAAAAAATTTCTAGCTAGCATGACAAATTCAGTGTTTGCTAGTGATGTGCGAACTGTGAGACATCTCATTAGAATTAATGCTCAATACATTTCTTTTCTGACAAAAATTTATTGGCTGTCATATTGGAAACAAGTTAATACATACAACTAAAAAAAAAAAGAAAAAACAAAACTAAAAGACCTCGAGAATTATCCTTTTCGGAAAGTTTATTATTCACTAGAATTTTTTTTCAAAAATTCATTCAGAATATGAACTTTCCGATAAGTGTTAAGACTCTTCATCTTGAAAAAAACGTTTCAATAAAATTATAAACTATTGAAGATTCTGCTGGAAAATCTAGATTAAAAAGGTAAATACATTTATAACAAATATCTATAGCCCTTATGATACTAAAAAACTTATATCTAATTCCATCAAAATACAGAAATATCTCTTCTATTTTAGAAATCTTATCTTTTGCAATGCAAACCACAAAAGGTTGCACATAAATACACCTGCTCCTTATGTAATTCAGATGATCCTCGAACTCTTGTAGCGATGCAGCAAAATAAAGGAAAGAATCTTGTGAGTCTTTGATAGTAAATTTTGTGGTCACGCTTTTTCCTGTATTGGCATATTTTCTCACTATTTTTCCAATGGGTATTAAATACCCATGAAGGGCATTGAGGAGAATAGCATCTCTGTTATCTGCAACAACAATATGATGTAGCATAAGTAAGATTCACAGATCGAATTTAATTTTCGTATTTTCTCAAACTTTCCATTTTAAGTATACAGGGTGCTTCCTAATTGAGAGGCAAAAATTCGGTGGGTGATAGTATTTATCAAAATTAGGAAAAAATTCCTTTAAACTCAAAAATAGAATGGAGAATTGATATAGCAGTAATTCAGAAAGGAACTTTGCATTCTTGGAAATACAGGGTGCTCCAGTTTTACGTGCAAAAATTTAAAGGTTGAAGGTAATTTAAGAAAAAAAAATCCTATGAGCATAGGTCTGCAAATGCCTTCTTACCAAAATACAGGTTATTGAATTCTGAACAAAAAACATTTTTCTCGATATCTTGGAAACAACAAAAGAATGGTGTTGATATTTTCTCAAAAAAATGATTTTTTTGGTCCAAATTTTAACACACTTGATTCTTTTAGGAAGGATTTGCAGACGTATGCTCATAGGAACACCTACAGGAACAACCTCTTCAAATTTTCGCACGTTAAACTGGAACACCCTGTATGTTGAGAAGATTTTTCTTATTTTGATGAGTACTTTCACTCTTTGTATCTTAGCCCCCATTCAGGATAAACCCTATATGTACAATACATGTGTATAACTTCTTACTCTCATCCAGTTCTCGTTCTAAATGGTTCAGGGATGATCTTATATTCTTATCTCTGACATTGTTGTCCATAACTAGAAAACTGCGAATTTTCTCAAAATTATCGATCCAGCCGTTCACAAGACTATTTCCGTTGTTGAAAGCGACCTCATAGTCCATATCAATCTAAGAGAAAACGTAACACTGTTATATTTTTCTGATAAATGTCAACTAGCATACCAATCGGAATCCAGTTGGGCATTTATAAAATGGCCATTTCTCATAATTGCTGCAGTAGTTGTCAAGTTTTTAATATCATTGAGGCGATATTTGGTACACGATTTCCATGTGTTGTCGAATTGCTCAGGTAAAAGATTGTCAAATTTTAATGCTCGTAAGGCCGACTCAGCATCTTCTTCTGGTTCTAAAGAAATAAAAAAATGAATCAGAATCTATTTCTACTCACACGAGCATTTTCCTCACCAAAAGTTTTGCTGATTTTGCTGGTCAACAATTTTTCATTTTTTTTGCCTGTTTTTCCGGTAAAACTCCTGAAAATGTCAAAACTCAACGAAAAAAAAATACAATTGTTGAAAATATCTCACCAACTTTTAAGATGGAAAATGTTTCAAAATTTGTTCTTCCAACTTTTGACTTTCACGAAGTGTCATTTTTAAATCTTGTTCTTCGTAAACTTGGACTATTAGATTGACAAGTGCCGTTCGATGTTCCTCTTTAAAGCAAGCGTTGTTTTGGTAATATTCTGCTAACTGTCTTCCTCGTGAAAAGTCGGCCAAAATACTGCTTAAAGTGATTGACGGTCGGAAAACACTTTCTGAGTTTTCACAATTTCGTGGTAATTCATTGTACGGATGATATCGAGCAGGACTGGAACATCTCGAAGAACCTGGTGTAGAGTAGAGTTGTGGCGATAGTGGACTGTTAGGTTGTGGTGGAATTTCTCCATAATAAGAAGAAAGCGGAAGTCCTTCCTTTTTGCGCCATTCTTCCAAATTATGCTCAAATACTATTTGGGTTCCTATTTCCACCGACTGCAAAACTGCTTGAATATGATGACGTTTGATGACTTTAAGCACATCCACAAACACTTTTTGCGCTTAAATGTTGGATTGAGGCAATTTTACAACATGAGTTTATTTAACACTTACAAGCAAGAGTGTCGAAAAGAAATTCTTGTTTCCAGTCAACAAGTAACTTTTTGAGTTCTACGTTTTTGTTTCCATCTACATCGTTATCAGTACAAATAGACTCGTGGTGTGGTTGCGGGAAATTTGGTAGTGATTCTGCGACATTTACATTAGCTGTATCAGTTGTTTGCGAGGTATCTAAAGTGTATGGGTCCATGCTATTGATTGTTGTATAACTAATATTTAGCAAGTCTGAATTTCCTTCCATTATCATAGAATAAGAAAATCTCATATCATTTTCATTTTCATACACAGGCTCAATTAAATTTGGATTAAAGGCATTTCCGGCTGGGTGATTGTCCATTTTTAGCTTGAACTTATTTATCTAAATATGTTAACGCATTCATTTTTTGTTATAGAGCAAACAGAATAATGAATTTTATGTTATGCTTTGTTAAATGAAAAACCATCACAATATACAAGGTGTTAATTGCAAATGTTTTTCCGGAAAAATATTATTAGGAGCAGAAGATGTATGGTTACAATAAAATTTTAGGTTAAGTGTAATTCGAAAAGGAAGCATTTTAGGACATATGCTTATAGAAACTTTTTTCTTATTTTGATGAGTACTATAGCCCCTGAATTTCTGCCGCACCTTTAGTAAACATCCTGTATAATGTTTTCAACATATCATTCTGAAGTATTCTTTTAGTCGAAGCATTTTTCTACCTTTAGCAGTTGTTATAAGCGATAGAGGAGGACCAATAACCTCATTTAAAGAAATGATCCGAAATGAGCCTAGCGATTCAGGATTAATTTCGAATGCCAAGAAATGCTGATGGTGAGTAGGTGATTCTACACGCTGTGCAAAAACATGATATCCGAGTTTTCACAAAAACAATTTCCAAAATTAAGTATAGAGTGATATCATTTTCATATAAAGCAAGGTAATTTTTGGCTTGTATTCCGTACCTTTGAAGGTCACTTTGGTGTAAAACTGCAAGCAATGCTCCGGTGTTTTAAGTTTTTCAGCAATTAAATGTTTGAAATTACTTTCAATTTCGTGTCCTTGGTCCAAAACATAAGTTTTTTGATCAAATGGCATTCGTAAACGACAAGCAAATTTAAGCTCATACTTTTTTGCTAGCGTTAAGCAAATGTTTTTTCTAGATGAAATGCAATGTGAATAAATCTTGAATTCTCTATGCTTAGACTCATATTTGAAACACCACAACTTTCTGAGAGGTCCTGACTGACGAATGATCTGAGCATAATGTACCAAATTATGGAACTTCGGTTTCAGAGTATCGTTGAATAAAGACATATAGTCAGCATTTAGTTTTTTAATTTTATTTTCTAAAATGCTTATAGAACTTTCAGTCATTTCAAAACATAGCAAAATTTCAATTAGTTCTATTAGATTGATTAAAAAGCCCAAACAGGATCATCTTGTGGTACTAGATCTCCAACCATAAGCAAAAATATTGAATAAACGTCATCATTTGACTAGCTGACATTTTCAATTTTTATTTTTCAGGTGACGTTCTTCAATATTTATAGCTAGGTTGCCAATATCAACAGGACCGTAATCAAAGCATTCAAAGTGTTGAGATCGAAATATTTTACTGTTTTGATAAAATATGATATTGAGTTACAAAGGCTATAATGACAAACGCCTTCAAAAGATCATGCATTACATCACAGTAATAATTTTCCGTTACATGAAACGAGGGAAGTGTATTAAGTAAAGAATTACTTTTAATTCCTGAAGTAGAGGATGAACCAACATGTTCAAAAATATTTAAAACGTCTAAATCATAATTTTCTCTTGTTCTTCTCATGGCTGCGTTTTCAGAAGTTTGTTTTTGCGTCTCAATTTTTGAGTTTTTACATAATCTACAAAACGAACTACTTGAAAATAAATTGAATCCGAGAAATGAATTCAGTCCTAGATTGTCACCGAGTACCAACCCCAAAATAAAGTGAACTTTTTGACCATCTATATCCACTCCTTCGATTTCCAAACCTTTCAGCTCTTCAACGAGTCCCTCAAAGCATTTTTCGTTTCCAGCAGATTTAATGTCACAAGATTTTATGACAGCTGCGTAAAAAATGTTCTCTGTTTTCGATTCGTCAATTGGTAAGATTGGAAAAGAGTAATAAACGTTACAAACAGAGTGCTTGCCTGATTTGGAGCCTAGAGGATTATTTATTTCAAAGTCATCAAGATAGATGAGATACGGTATCAATGTTCTGTTTGGATACAACTGGCTTTTAGTTTTCCACAAAGTTCTCTGCACAAAATTGGAGATTATTTGTCCACGGTTTTGCTCTAGCTGGGCAATATGATCCAATGTAGGTTTTAATAGTCGTGAAGTTTCAAAAAATTTTTAAATTGAAATTTTAATGGCATTATGACACCAGTCATTTTTTTCTTTGTAACCAGAATGCCGTTGTGGTGAGATGCTTGTAATTCTTTGCTTATTTGAAATTCATTGAGATTCTCACTGATATATCCCTGATTCTTTAGAAACTTGTGTAAAACATAATCGTTTTCAAAATTCAAACGGGCGCCGACAATTAGATAACAGTCGGCTAAATGTTTGGCACATTTCAGGAAATCTTGAAGTTTGAATTCAACAAAAGATGAAAACATGTCTAAAAATGGTTGAACTATGTATTTGTTTGTACTGTCTTGGATTTGAAAAACTATTCGTGAAAAATTATTATTATTATGAAGAATGATTGATTTCGAACGTTTTGTTAAATCTTTTGAGTTTTCCTTGCAGCTTTCTGCTGTTTCTCCTTTATGGGAGTTATTTGGTTCTAGAATGTTTGGATTTGTGTTACCGGTAGATATTAAGGCAGTACTATCTATATTCACATTTTGATCGAATAAACAAGAAATTTTTTCAGGGTTTTCCACTACTACTTTATCAGTTTCTTGAATCCTATCAAAGGGCTTTCTACATAAATGGCGCTTGAAACTGCTTAAATTCATAAAATTTTGACCACAATTCTTTTCTAGACATTTTAAAGGAGATCCTAGTGTTCAGCCATGAATGGTTTTATATGATTTATTAAAGTTCTAGATGAAGGGTATAGTTTTTTACAAACAAAGTATAACATTTTTTGGTAGAATCATGGACGCATATGCATACACATATATGATATTAGTTTTGTCAAATTCACACAGTTTTATGTTTCTGAAATAATACTAATCATAGCCAATTCGATTACAGATCTTGTACGCTCCAATAGTAGAAAATTGCAAATATTTCCAAAAGTAGTAGCCTTGTAATGTTAACAATCTTATATGATTTGAAAAAGAATTTTAACCTGCATCCGACAGACTAAAAAATACAGGGTGTTCCATTGGACTTAAAAGTTATTGTTCTTTAAAGAAGTCAAATGAAACACTTAGTATTACAGTTTTAATCTATGAACACATCTTCGTTTGCTACAGTCCATTCCCTTTATACAAACCATAAATTAATCCAATATGGAGTTCCCGAAAATAGTTACAGATATTTACGTAAACTTTTGTATCTGGGAAAATTTTTACTAAAAAATTAATATCTTGAAATCTATTACTCCTAGCTACAGGGAATGTTATACATAGTGACTCTAAAATTTCATGTAGAATCTGAAAATGCAATAATATATAGGAGTGTTCCATTTAAAACAACGTAGTTGATGTCAACTTCTGGTACAACCGGAACTGTCAGAAGAATGAAAATATTTTAGTTTGCCCTATTGGTTTTTAGTCATTCTCCAAATTTTCAAATTTTTCTATGTATACTTTTCTGTATACGGCTAATGGCAGTTCCCGGTGAGACACCTCGTATAGTAAGCTATTAGTGAAATTTACTTAAATTAATATTTAACATAGTTTTAATTATAATTTATTAATTAGAAATTATGTATTTATTTACTAATTCGTATGGTACATTTTAATATTGTATTGTAATGTAAGGGTTATGTATGGTGCTCCAGAAGATCAGTGTAAATCTGTGTAGCGTGGTGACAAAACCGTGTGCAACTGTAGATTGGTTCGTCTTGGCAAAGCATTTGCTTCAAGGTTTAGAAAAACCACTAAAACCTAAACCTGCCAACACTTATTCACCTTAGTATTCATATTGAACACTATTAACTAAGTGTGTAAACATAGAAGATTAAATAGAACAGCACAGTTATTGCCTGACGACATATAATGAACCGGTCCAAGCGCCAGTCACGACAATAATGAAAAAAAATAGTAGGTTAAAGAAATAGGAAACAAAATAATAGAAAAACAGATAATCAGGAGAAAGAATACAAAATATTGCTTCAAATGTTTTTCAGATTAGTGAGCCATAATATAACTTTGTCCTTTAAATTATGAATGCTTACAAACCCTGTTTTAAACTTTGTTAATTGCCAATTATCTACAATATCTGCAACTATCTCTGGTTCATTTCCACATTTACAATTTGGATTAAAAATCGCACCCTATTTAAACAACATGGAGTTTCCTTTTAATGGCCGGTTTTTATGCGGTTTACTTTTGACCAAATTTTTCTTTTTTTGATCAAAACCCAGGACTTCTGTTGTTGGATCATCAATGAGATGTTTATTGAAAACATCAACTCCAGACCATAACTTTTTTCACTCTTCAACTTCAGAAAAAGAAGTAGTTTTTCATTCCAAATTTTTAAGTTTTTGATAAGTTGGCATTTATCCCATTCTCGTTTTAACGCATGATAACTATTCAACCAAACAAGAGTACAATATTCTGCTGTAGAATAAACTAATGCCAATGCATACGAAGTATTTTTGAATCTGCTTCCTAAGTTGTGTTTTGATAAAAATTTACGTTTACTAGCTTTTACTTTTCTAACGTTAGAATTTTTCTGCATACGTGTTACTTTGCTTATTACGGCCTTGTCTACTTTTACTGCAAGTTTAATAGAACAAAGTCAACGTCTAAATCTAATTGCGCTCGTTTTACGTTCTTTCTCTTTGTGTTTGACTGGCAACGAAGACACTTGTGTTTGTAAAAAAGGAACTGCAAAAGGATATTCTAAACACGAGTGATGAATTAATCTGAAGTTGTTATAACCATCCGATTGTTGTGAAACGTAAAGTACATCGGATATATAATGAAAATTAAGCGAAATGTAGTTTAGAATAAACGTTTGTAGGTGAGGTTACTGACGTATAGGTCACCACATAGCGAATAGTTCGCTGCATTTGGTTTAATGAATGTGGAAGCGAAATTGCCATACCATCGGCGTAGACAACCTTTTGGGTCACCCTGTATGTGGTATGTGATAAGGAAGTACCTCAGTTACGATTTGCAAATCGGTCATCTTGATAAGATGAGAGCTGGAAGACTACAGGCTCTTACCAATGAAATCGAGTAGGAACTGGAAAGTTTCATCAAACTCAAAGCAAAAACAGGGTGCCCATGCAGTAAGGGCGGAATTAAAACGTTGTCCCTGAATATGTTACTGCAGATAATGTGGAAACTTCTTTTTAAAATGGTATTCTTGTGGGAGGACTGGTATTACGGATTTATTAAAAGGCATCTAGGTTGACCTATTCTAAAATCAAAACATCTACAAAAAGCCCAGAAAGTCGCAATAAAACCAAACATTATTTCCAATTTTTATGGTGAACTGAGAGTTGTCTTAACAAAGTTTCAAGTAACATATCCAGTTTTGTTTTTAATGCAGACGAAAACGCTTTTGTACTCCAAAGAGGCTGAAAACTATTGGAGAAAAGGGTATTCCATTATCCAGAAGATCGGGGAGTCGGAACGAGAATCTTGCCTATTGTTTCTGCTGACGGAAATTGTCTCCCTCCATTGACAATATTTAAAGGTGTTGCAGATTATGCGCGCTGGACCACGGAGAAAGCATGCCCTGGAACCTTTTAACCTTTTTAATGCATGGCTTAGTAAATCATTGATACCACATGTTTTACAACTTCGAATTAAAACAAATATGCCCAATTAGGCAGCCGTTTTGAAATTTGATGGTAATAAGACTCATGTCAATTATAGAATCATAAAGATCGCCTTAGAAACAACATCCAGTTGGTAAAATTGCCTGCTCATCTCACAGACAGATTACGGCGGTTAGATAAAACCATAGATTTAAACCAGTAAAGAATGATTTGAAAAAAGATTAATCACTTTTACAAAAGAAGGATTAGGAAAAAAACCATCTGGTCGTTTTTCAAAATGTCAATCTGTGGAAATATTAGGGCAAGTCTGGCAAAATCCCTGTGATTCTACAAATTTTTTGGAATCTTTATTTGATCTTGTAGAAATTAAACCCATACAAGCAAACCAAAGTGATAAGTGATGCAAATGGAAGAAACAATACCAAAACCACTAGTTCTAACCTAAGAGATGCTTTAACATCAGGGAATTCCTGCTGTTCTAAGGAACTTTCCTTGACCTTTACAACATTCAGTAACTCTAATGAAGGCCTGGGACTTACATCAAAATAATATGATGTTGAACAAATACCGTCATCTTTGAGCCATTTTCTTCGGACTATTACTGAAAGTTTAACGACGCATTTAAACTTTAATCCTCTCCCAGCTGAAGTAGTCATATCAGAAAGAAAACAACTTGTACCTCGCTGAAAGTGAGTACAATATGACGAAATTTTAACAGCACAATAGATTTTAATAAAACATAAATAGCTCGTGCTGAGCAAAGGCAAAAACAAAAAAGGACGGTGAGGACTATTTCTGTCAGGATGTATTAGATGACAAAATGGAAAAGTTTCTTACGAACATCCAAATTCCCGAAGTAAATTATCAACTTCCAATATAGCAAATGTTCGATAAATTTTTGCTAGTCGATTATTTGGGAGGATCAAGGCAGAAAATATGTGTATTGAGTGAAGGAAGTTGATGAAGGTGAAGTGGTGGTGCAAGGATAAAAAAAACAATTATTGTTGTACACAATTTTTCTTAATTTCCAAGATTTATCTTGCATTCCAATGGACTTGATCATTGCGATTGTACCGGACCCTTGCAGAAGAGAAGAATGGAGTGATATTTGTAGTTTTCCTGGACAAGTTTCTGTAGTAGAGTACAAATTTATATTCAAAGTTGCGTGTTTACAATTTCTCCGAGTTTATATAGGCGTGAGTCGGGAGAGCGCACGAAACTCTAGAACATATGAGTTTTTTTACATTATTTTCACATGTATAATACACTCCTATAGTTTGGTGCGCTCCTCCGACTCACCCAATATAGGTTCTTTTTCAAAAAATATTTGAAGTGAGTTCTTTAAATGCCCGTATCTATAGAATGCATATTTTTGTAAACATTCAAAAAACATTAAATTTCCCTAAGTGCACTTTTACCATGACAGATTGTGGTTGAAATCTCCGCAAATGGAAAAAAATTAATTATAACTACTTGCTTCATTATAATCTGCTAATTCGAATTTCTCGAAAAAAAGGTGTAAACTTTGAAATTTGAAAACCTTCCTACAACCCTCTTTATAAGGCCATGCGCGCATTTTGAGTATTTGCCTTTAGAATCAAAAAGTGTTGTGGCAAAATATCGCACAAAAAGGCTGTACCAAACAGCAATACGCGAACTTAGCGGCAAGGTAACTGCAGCGGCGAAAAGAGTTACAAATTGTAAGCGGGGCGGTGGTTTATTGTCCTTTAGTAACATATTAGAACAGTTTGAATTGCATAAACTACACGAAGTATTGCTGCTATTTTATGTATATATTTTATATACGGCTTATCTTGCAGTACACAAACCATTGATATTGCCAGTAGATTTATTCAAAATCAGTTTTGACCATTCTTTAGGTACCTCAAAATTATTAATAACTTAATAAAATGAATTGAAACACCTTATATATTTTTTCCAGATTGATATAGAATTAAATTCTCTACAATTTGGTATACAGAAACAGACAATTAATTATTATAAATTTGCCGCCGAGATAAAATTATCGCTCTACTTCGTATCACGTGCAGCTTTTGCCCACTCTTCAGTTAGTGATAACGTTCCCATTATGTGGGGGCGCGATGCCGAGAAGGCAATGTTGATTTGATGTTCCTTAGATTTTTTTCAGATTTTCTGAGAATACCGGAGCTTTTTAACAACCGTCCAAATCTTGTCTAAATTTTCAGCACTAAATTTTTCCTTTAGTATATACTGTACTTATTCTTCTCACTTCAATAACTGCGATACTACTCTGAATCAGGTGATCGAATTCCTCTCGTTCAGACATAAGTCTCAGTTATTTTTATTAACCGTATTTTCAAAGTTCACATCCACTGCTGATTAGCATTCGGCACGGGTCGTGGCAAAGCCGTATTAATCACTCAAAACCCCTAATAAAAAAGTATCATTTTTTTGGAACATTCATATACATAAATCTTTATGGTTTTCTACGTAGACTTCAAATAAAAATTAAAATATGTGTTTTTATTTAAAATGTCTAAGTTGACAGGTGGTCCATGATAGTGGCACACCTATATAATTCAAAATATTTTTAAATTGTAGCTATTAAGTCAAAACTGATTTTGAATAAATCTATTTTTAAAGGCAATATCAAAGGTCGCGTATTACAAGTACAGGCTGTACATATTTGAATAAAAAACTTCTATTGTTTCTAATTGTAGATGTTGTCCCCTTCGTTCGATGGCACCTTCTTGAAGGAGAATGTAGAAGGATGTGATTTAATTAGTGATAATGCATAGAAGCCTTTATAAAGACTAACTGATCAAAACGTTGGTAAAGTAAGAAAATTTATGGAGTTTTAAATACAGCATATCTTTCTACGTCCTTCTTTAAGAAGGTGAAATCAAACAAAGGGGACCACATGTACAATTAGAAAATTTTCATTTAATTATACATTAAGAAATGCTTATGGCACTATATTATACAGGGTGGTCCATGTTATAGTAGCAATAATTCACCATTCGATAGTCCATTGAAAAATAAGTCGATTCTAAGAAAGATACAGCCCTTCTAAGTTTAGTTTTGAAAATCACAAAATCCATAAACAAAGTGCATATCGGCGTATTCTTGATTGGTAAATCAAAAAAGCATTTTATTGTTTTTAACGTTAAAAAATACTGAAAAATGTCATATTATCGCCTACTTCATAATGGTTACTTCTATAGGCACTATTTTAAAAGTGTGTTAAACTTTTAAATTCATTTATCTCGTAAACCGAGCCTCCAATCAAAATTTTACAAGAGTGACTTTCTTTTCTAAATTGATCTAGAAATCCAACTAAATAATTATTTTTAAAAACAAGTAGTGGAGTAGAAAATGGGGGAGGAAAAGTGACAGCCTTCTGTATCTACACCACTGGACAAATGTTGCTTTAGTCAAGTAATGAGTATCTATTACATAAGTACTTCTGTAAAATTTTGTCAAAATCACTTCAATCACCTGAGAGTTTTGACAAAAAACGATTTTCAAAACTAAATTTTTAAAGGCTGTATCTGTCTTGGTGAGCGTTTGTGAAAAAAAAAATTAAAGTATGTATATCGACTTATTTTTTGATAGACTATCGAATGGTGAATTATTGCTACTATAACTTGGGTTTAAATGAAATAAAATTTGCATTGTGTTAATCTAGTAATGCTTCGTGAATGTAGCATTCTTTACTTTTACAAAAACAAAGCAAAATTTAATTTTATTGCGTTCATCTCTAAGTATTTTACGGCCTTGATGTCGATGTCGCTTTTTGAGAGTACTTTGATTTATTAAGTACCTATGTAATGGTCGCCTTGCCGCTTTAAAAACGCTTGAAGCTTTAAATATTTGCTGACATTTACTCTATTTCTTTCTGTCAATGGACTTTCAACATAGAAAGTCCACAACGACGAAAATTTATTCTTTCAAAAAAAGTAAGCAATACAACCATCTTCAGTGTATTGTGTTATTGCCTTACTTTTACACCCATTCCATAAAAAGCATTGTACTTTCTCATATTTCTTTATTTTGCTGGTAGTAAGGTCGAAGTTGAGTTGAATTTCTACAGGAAGAAGATGTTCTTCCATTTTTACGTAAAATACACTTAAACACAATCTTCTGACACAAAACAATTTATTTCAAAATGTCTGCCACCTGTTTACATAATTCCATAGTTAAGTACTAACAATTACTAAGTGAAACTTACAGATTAAATTTATTCCGTTTTTATTTGAACTTTTGAAAACAGTACCTAAAATTTTGTATGCATTTTAAACATAATTTTCAATTTACTGCTCGCATAGTCTTACTGCCTTCGGTTATCGCCTCGTGCTATGCTCTTAATGAATAAATAACTAGTATTCCTGTATTTTGTATTTAACTATTCACCTATAAAATATGAGTGTAAAAAAATAATCAAAACATTATTATTATGTGAGAATTCACACGATTAAGATCAATCAATAAATATTAGTTTGCTGTTAACAGCGCCACAATGACTTTTAAATTTACACTTAATATGACGCCGTTGCATTCAAATTAGATTTGCATTGTAGTATTCAAACAATGGAAATTGAACATTTAACAGTACAAGCATCTATTCACACAAATTCGAAACATCTACCGAACGTAATAGTAAATGCTAACGTTGCAATGCACTTGTTAACGCATATTGAGTTTGCCCAAATTTGCGTCATTCGTTAGTGTTTCCCAGCTTTGTAATTGTGTTTCATTGTTTCACTGATTAAATTACCTTTTTTTTTGTTCTCGTAACTATCTATGTGGGTGATAATTCAATTGCTTACTTTGTGTTCTTTAGTACGTGTTAGTTATATCTTTGGCCTAAGTCCAAACCGTGCCATTAATTATTATTGCAAACGTAATTACACCAAAGGTAAAGCTTTACACATTGCACAATAACATGTATTTAACCGATACGTTGTCCCAATTTATTTTTTTAAGTAAATTATGGAACAATTCGAATAGCAAACAACAAAATTTTTTTCCATATTATGTGAAGTAAGTTACGTATAATATAATCCGGCGCCATAAAGAATTACCTTACAATTAGTAATAAAAAAGAAATTTCAATTTTACATTTATTATTTGTTTACTTATTGGTACATTTTTAATATTGTATTGTGATGTAAGTGTTATGAATGGTGCCCCAGAAGATCAGTATATACCGTTATAGTGTGGTGACGAAACCGTGTGCTATTGTAGATTGGTTCGTCTTGGCAAAGCATTGCTTTATAGTTTAGGAAAACCACTAAAACCTAAACATTCCAACCCTTACCCACTTTAGTATTCATATGTAATAATATTAATTAAGTGTGTACACATTATAACCTGAGAAGATTAATTAAATCAGACCAATAATTAATATAGTTTTGAAAGTGGGTACAGTTATTCCTTAAGGTGTCCAGATGAATATAATAAAAACCCCCGAGGGAGGGACATGAGCCGGCGGCAGGAGAGGGGGGTAAAAATCTATTTTTCAAGTTTTTGCTTCTGACTCAAAAAACTATTTATAATATCACTTTATTGACTTTACAATAATTATCTACACTAAATTTTCTATAAATTATGTCTAAACATTTTTGCTGTACGATCAATACTTTAGAAGATGAAGAGTATTAAATGTCATAAAAATAAGAAACAAAATCGTTATAGGGGTTTCATTAGCACAAGCTCCTAGACAGCCGTCACAGACAAGACTACACTTAATGCCCGCTTTTCGGCAACTGCATTTTCCAGAGCATCCACTTTTACATCGGCAAAATCTTGAATTTAACAATGCGTCAGGAGTCGGAGGATCCAAGGTCGTGATTGGTTCTAAGTTTCCATCGACTCTTCGCTTCCAACCCTATATTTCAGGAGGCAGTTGGTTTCCCAAGTACTCCTGTACTTGATGGAATACTCTGTAAGCGTGATATTTCGCTGACCCTTTGGTGGGGAGGAGGGAAAAAAGATCCGGTTTGGGCTTGGTACAAGATTTTAGAAAAACTGTGAATCGATATCTGTTAAGTTCAGTCTGAGTACAGGGCGCTCGGTATACTTCAAGAAACATTTTTCTCTGGTTTCTGCTATAACATCCGGAGTTGACGTTGGGTCATAAAATACAGTTGCTATTTCCTTTAGTAATGGCTTTTGATCATAAAGCTTGATAATTGATGTTTTGCCCTTCCTGTAAATAGCTGAGGTTGTATCACACCTGCTGAAACTATGCAGAAAGAGAATAAAACAACAAAATAAATGTTTCTGTAGTTCTTGAGAGGAAAATATATTGGTGTCCACTTTCCCTCTTTCCGTTTGACAAAAAGTATTTCTTTTTCTGGAGGAGTAAGAGCCATTAGAAGGACTACAAGATCAAAATCTTCTCCAATAACAGTGACCACAAGATTGTCTACAGCTTTGTCAATTGCAGTGCAAATGATTGTGCATTTTTTCTTTCAAAAGTTTAATCAGATGGGTCTTGTTTCTTTTATTTGATAGAAAATGCTGTTGCTGAACAGTGACCTTCATTGAATGATTTCACCGCTCTCCTTCTGTTCAGATGTTTTAGTGCTGTTTCTTACGTCATCGTATCCATCTAAGACGACTGTAGAATGTAGCCCGTAATTACATTTTTTACATAATTTATGTACGAATTACAAATATCTGAGTAAGAGGAGTCCAATTGCCATCAATAACCGTCTCACTAGTTTTCAAATTTACATTAGTATCGAATTTCGATAAAACATCATATAAAACCGCTTTTTTTGGTTTCCTCATTAAGCCACCATTGAATAAAGCCAATGGATAGGGAGCTAATTTGTACTCCAAATGTGATGTTAAATGTCTATCATCTTTCTTGGCAATAGCAATGGATCGACGACTACTGTCTCATCATTGATTTTGACTGCACTGTGCATGGCTTCCAATGATAAAAATTTGTCTTTACGCTGTAGTTTTACGTCTGCGAAGTTGCATGAGCTGTTTACCGATTTCTTCTACAAGGTGGCAATTAACTTTGCTATTTCCAACAATACCTGTTGATAAGGACATGAGGTTTCTATCTTTGGGAATAGATAATGATCCATAAACCACGCGTAAAGCTTTTTGGTCCTCTTGATCCCTGCGCTGACAAGACAAAAGAAGATCTACGTGTTGATCTCCTGAAGAAAATATACTCTACTAAATAACTCAAGTGCAGAGCAGATGGCATTGCTTACTACCGTCGCTTGTAGCCATTTTGTCAGTGTCAAATCCGTAATTCCTCTTCTTCGGGTCATTTCTCCACAGCTCTTCATGCTGCGCATCAAGGTTTGCTCTATAGTCATGTCTGACCAAACTCCAGACCAAAAAAGTATCACCTCTTCTTATTGTGAAATAGCCTTTCTTTACAAATAACTGATATTCGTGTGGCGTCATTCTTGTTTCAAGCTGAATCATATCTTGTAGATACAAATGTGCACATCGAGCATACTGAAAGTGTCCGCTGGCATGAAAAATGGAATCATTTTGAGAACACAGCTAAGATGACCCTTCCAATCACCAGCTCGCTCTGCAGCAATAAATTGTTTCATAATAGTCACCATGTGGTAGTATTGGATCTATAATGCAGCGGTAGTCCATTTTCTTTCAAATCATTTAGTTTATTCATCATTTTTGATTGAAGTGAAGTCAACTGCTCATTGTTCATTATTTTTCTTCACTTTAAGGCTCAGTTCAGTATGTCTTTTAAAAGGGTATTTATCGTTTGCGGGTGCAGTAACATAACGTGAGAGGGCAGACAAAGCAGCGCACGAGCGAGCGTGGGCTGCTATGCGGCGACGCAAACAACTTTGTGGCGCGACTTATCAACTTTTTTTAAAGTATAACGAGTTGGTTTCTTATTTTTATTACCTTTAATACTCTTCATCTTCTAAAGTATTGATCGTACAGCCAAAATGTTTAGACATAATTGATAGAGAATTTAGTGTAGATAATTATTGTAGAAGTCACTAAAGTGATATTATAAATAGTTTTTGAGTCACAAGCAAAAACTTACAAAATAGATCTTTCCCCCTTCCCCACCCGCCGGCTCGTGTCTCCGCTTCGGAGGTTTTTAGTATATTCATTTGGACACCTTAAGGAATAACTATACTAACTTTCAAAACTATATGTATTATTTGGTATGATCGACTTTTTGAAAGTAATTTTCTTAGGTTATTAAGAAAGTAAATAAGATCATAAAATATAACAGCATTGAATAAAAAATAGCAAACAAAGTAATGGAGAAACAGATAATCATGATTGATAATAGAAAATATTGCTTAACTTCAGATGTTCTTCGGATTAGTAAGTCATAATATAGCTTCGTCCATTAAATTATGAATATTTACAAACCCTCCTTCAAACTTTGTTAATTGACACTTATCCACAATATATTGCAACGGTCTCTGGTTGGTTTCAACAGTCACTATTTGAATTAGAAATTGCACCCCATTTAAACAACATAGAGTTGCATTTTGAATGGCCTCTTTTATGCGATTTATTTTTGACCAATACGATACGGCATACCGTTTAGATCGTATCGAACTTTGAACTTCCACGAGTAACATTATAAGTCCCAGTATAATCTTTTTGAGAATTCCCAAGAGTGCTGTTGACTGTTTAGTCGAATACTCTAAGAGTTCTAAAAAATATATAATGATTGATAGCCATCTGCCATACCGTTTAGACTTATTGAACTTTCAAGTTCACGGAAGCAAAATTTTAAAGTCCTGAGCGCAATTTTTTTACGTTCTGGTGATAGTTTTGAAGAGTATTATAAGAGTTCTTATAGAAATTGTAATGATCAATAGCGACCCGTCTAATAATTAAAAGTTAATAATTATGTTTTAAATAATAATTTTATGGTTTTATTTTTTTACGTATTAGGAAGCCTAGAACTCATCAAAAGGCATTGGGACTATTTTGAACTATTTCAGCTAAAGTTCTAAAACAAATGATAATGTCTGAAAGCGATACTGAATACCGTTTAGATAGTATTCAACTTTGAACTTCTAAGAAGTAACACTGTAAGTCCCGAATGAAATCTTTTTTGAGAGTTCTCAAAGTTTTGGTAACTGTTTAGTAGAATACTCTAAGAATTCTAAAAAAGCCATCCGCCATACCGTTTAGACTTATTAAACTTTGAAGATCCCGTTTTGAGCGCAATTTTTTGAAAGTTATCAAGCGTTCTGATGATAGTTTTAAAGAGTTTTGATAAAAATTGTGATGGTCAATAGCGACCCGTTTAATTGTTTAATGTCAAATGTCAGTTACGATTGAACGGTTAGTAATTATTTTTAAACAATCTTATGGTTTTATTTTTTTACATATTCGGAAGCCTTAGAACTCATGGGAAGGCATAATTAAGACCACTCTAAACTTGGTGGTAATTTTTGAAATTTTAATTTTTTTATTTTTGGAGATAGTCAAAAGTCACCTAGTCAAGAGACATAATATGAGCTACTCAGAACAATTCAATCTTAAACTAAGGTGTGAAGTTAGCACTCCTTTTTTTAATTGCAATTTTAGTACTTTTAATCGCCGGAAATAAATAAATATACAACGACCTCTTTAAAAGGAAGCCAGAGCTCTAATCGGAACTATCGAGAACTAAAGTTGGGTTGCTAACTTTACATAGATTATACTATTTACGTATTTTTATACATGAGAAGTCGTTAGACACATATTTCACTTTCCCATTAATGTCATGTCATTTGTCCATCTAAAATTATACTTCTGAAGATCACTTGCAATATTAGGAAATGGAAACTATAGTGAATATTTATTAAAAATTATTGGTTTAAGTTTAAGTATTAATTAAAAATTTTGAAAATTATGTTCATATATTGTCGGATGTAGCATTTTTCTAAAATAACTTAAACAGAACTCCCTGTATATAATACCATTTTTAATGTCTTACTAAATTCTGAATACAAAAATTTAACACATCTATCAAAAATGAATACTCGTTAAAATAATTGACATTTTTTTATCAAAATTTGGAAATACAGGTGGTTTTGGACACAATTCTTGATGTGTAATTTTTAATTATTCCCATAAAGTGTGCTTATAAACAAGGTTTAATAATGTGTTTACAAAAAATTTGCCAAAATCGAAAAGTTCAGGATCTCAATTTTTTTAATGAAACTAGTTTTTGATTTTTCATTATATTATTCTGTTTTAAAAAGATTACCATACAGTACCATAAATATTTTTCCCAAGCAACACAAACTATTATGTAAATACTAGTAAATAATGCTAATTAAACATTTAAATGTAACACTTTTATATATTAAAAAATATCTTAGGAAAGTATTTGTCAACTTTTACATTCATATACAAAATATTTGAATTAAATCTTATGTTATATTTCAAACAAACATTTATCAAATATTTACGCTATAAACATATTTAAAATACATGACAATAAAATATTTTAAATAAATATTTTACTTAATATTATTTTTAAACATTTAAAAAATGATATTTATGCAAAAATTTTTAATTAAATTTTAAAATATTTTCAAAAGTTACTTGAAACATATGTTTTTATTATACTTTTGAAATTTTTGTAAATAATACAATATTTTATTATTTATTTAAATTTTATTAATTTATAATTTTATTAATTTCAATTCATGAATAATTATTCTAAATAAATTATATTAATGTATAGAACAAACATGCCTCCTCATCAATTGGTGTAGTTCCCAATACGCTGGCCACATTACCAGGTTGAATGGCAATATTAATTTGCTTCTGGACTCCAAAGAGTCAAACGTTTCAACAGCACAGTCAATAAATTCATGAGTATATTTAAGTACCTTATATTTAGAATGCTTTTGACGTTCAGCTATAGCAGTAACTGCAACTTTTGCGATAAAAAAAGGTGCTATAGTATCCGAACAAGTTACGTCCCAAATTAGTGTACAACCATTCTTCCAAGGGATCAGAAAGATGCCATCTGGGCGTTTTCTATCATCTCTTGAAAGATTAATTAGATTAATTTACAAAAAAAGTAAAAACATATTCAAAATTTTTGCAAAAGAACATTTTTAATACATAAGTAATATAACAATATTTATTACATAATTCCGTAAATATTGTAACATAACATATTAACACTACAAACTACAAAAGGAAATATTAAATACTCGTACATACACGTGTATCCCACGTTAATAAGTTGACATAGGATTTACGATGTTAAATTAAAATTAACGAATATCTGGCACAACTCAAACACAATGTAACATCATATTGTATCATCGTTGCCTAGAAATGTGTTGCACTTTCTAAGCAGAGTTCGATTTCAATTGCAGAATTTTTGTATTAAATTTATTACCATTATAATACAATTTTGTAAAGTAAATTTAATATTTTGAAAAACGAGTTAAAAATATTAAACTTGTAACGCGGCACTAGCAACGCTGCGTACACGCGCACCAAGCAGGGTAAACAACTCGCACTCAAACACGCCATACAACAACTGACGAAGTACGCCCACACCCCATCCGAGGGCGCCAGCGGTACTTGTCGCAAACAAGCCTTTGTCAAACACCATTTATAGAAGCTTAAAATCAATACAGCAATACGTTGCTAAAGGAACGCATCTCCCGAGGATCGTCCTATAGGTAACGAACCGTTTTATTTGTGACTAGGAAATAAGTGCCTTTCATGCATACAATAATGTTTGTTCTAAGTGTCTTTGATTAAAGCTCTCTTATTTTGCTTTTTTTTTGTGATCACCACAACCGCGACCGGACACTCCCTCCTCAACAACTGGCGCCCAACTAACAGCCGAGACCACATCTAGATTGAAACACCCGACCGTACCGATCAACAAAACCAGCCCAACCTATCCAACTAACAATAGAGCAGATGAATCAGTTAATGGCTAACTTCGCAGTGATCCTAGATGATTCCAAACACATTTCGTGAGAATTCTCGGAAAAAATCGTTGTTTCTTTTTTGGAGTTGACGTAGATGTTTCTTCAGAAGACGTCGAGGACATTTTCTTAACTAAGTAAAGCATTAAACAGGACCTACAGGGAATCACTAATTACTAAAGTGTTAGAATCCGTGTCGGCCAAAAGTGTATTGAATGCTCGTCGCCAGCCCCTGACTCGAGGAACCGACAGCACCAGCGCCTAAGCTACCAAGAGGAAGAAATGTAATTTTTGTAAGAACCTAAGCCACACTGTCGATGAATGAAGAAAAAGAAAGAAGGTAATCAACGCAACATACGCTCCAGCGTCGTCATTGACCTCCGGTTTGCAGATCACCTGTTTCGGCTGCCACACCTTGGGCGTCTTAAGAAGTCAGTGCCAGAAGTGCAACGAAAGGGCGGTAACGACTCTAACTGCCCATGATTTAAAGTTTACATCTATTATACGGGATATGAAAAATAAAGTGTCAAACTTTGTAATCAAAAATGACAAGTAGCTTAGTAAAATCAAATGGAACACTTTGTATTTTTTTGCAGGTCGATCTACAATTTTGCTAAACATGTTTGCCCACAAAAATCCACTGTTAACCGTGAAACTCGTTTTTATCGAAAATTATCATCAAAAAAGTAGGCGGTGAAATGCGAACGTCAAATGTTAATTATTGTTACGATTGTGTTAGAACTTGTCCATTCTATTACAATTTTATTGTATTTTGGTATCGTTAGTAATAATGAGGAGTTGTCGTTAGCAAAAATATTATGGTTTATTCCACCGGAAAATTGAATGGAAGTTGTTTATTGGCAGCTCATAATTACAAAACTGATAATCAGGAACCACAAAAATACCTCTGATGATGATAGCTTAGCTATTGAAACACGTGTGCGAGTAAAGTTTTTTGGTGCAGTTTTTTGATGTTTTCCCGTTCGTTAAAATAGACGCTGCAATTTAGAGTTCCATTCCTTTGACCTCTGAGCTGAGATTAAAAAAAACTATAATTGACAACTATGAGAAAAATATTGGGATCTATGTTTGATATGGTATTTGGCATCGTAGCAGTTGAGAATCCTACCATTGAGTAGGACAAATAGCAGATAACGTTGGAGCTTTGAAAACTCATATTACGAATAAACAAATACCATTCTTATCGCGTACAGCACCATGCCAATATCTGAGAAAAGCAGATTTTAAATGCTGACACCTTTACCAGGAAATCTTCTCGAATTTGACATTTTTTTATTCAGATATTTCTTTCGGCTATTTACATTAATTTGTCCAGCAATGTTGTTGTAAATTTTGATGATCTATTTTATAATTTTGAGTCAATAAAAATGTTTGATGAAACGTGTGAAACGAGTTTTGGTAGACAGACACCAATTGCAAAGTTGTAGAGAATTTAATTCTACATCAATCAGGGAAAAATACATAGGGTGATGTTCTATTTGATTTTCAAGTTATTATTAATCAGTTTCGGTTACAAATTTAACATTTTTTTCTCATACTCTGTATAACCAATGTCAACTTTTACAGTATGGATAGTTGAGGTTGTTACCACCTTAAGTGTGAATAATCTGAGTTTGATATTTCAAATAATTACCTGAAAAACTTGCAATATCTGAAAGCCAATATTGAAGTGCTTAAAAATCGATATTTAAAAAAGTTACACTATATACATATACAAAAAAATCCCCATAGTTTTTCACATAGATTTAGAATAAGCAATAAAAATATGTGTTTCCTTTTAAAATGTCAAAGTTGCCAATGGTCTATGAAAGTGGGACACCCTGTATAATTGAAAATACTTTTTAAATTGTAGCCACTGAGGAGCAAAAGCTGATTGGTTGCTCGCTTTGATTTGAAACATTTATTAATCTAAAAATCTGTCAAAACCACGTTTACACTTCAATCAAAAAAATAAACTAGATAATTATTGTTTACTAGATTAAAAGCTCTTTGATTGACGGGCAAATTTTAACGCATGGATTTAATAATGCTAGATCTATGGCGAACGGAGACGCCCCTGGCCCCGCCGCTAATTGGAAATTTCCGGTTTTCGGATAAAACTCATAGATACTGCATACTGGTCGTGGAAAAGTATAGTGTATTACTTGAGGATAAAATCATGTTCCATGAGTCGTGATCATAAGCGCTCGGACTACCACCTTCGCGCAGTTAACACATTCGCATGAAAACTGTGATTTTCTCCTCGTGTAATATTATATACTATATTCAACTAATAATAGTAGTTTTGGAATTGTTTGAAATAATAAAATACATTCACAATTACTTCCTTGACAATTAAAATAAAATTATTTACAATCTAATCTACTCAACTTTTGTTTATCCAACTTTTAATATGATTTTTTTTGACAGATGTAAGTACAAATGACCATGTAGCTTGGTTTACACAAATTTATTACTTAAAAAAAATTCCACAAAAATTATGGTGAACTGGATCAGGTCTGGAATCGAGTGATTTTATCACTAGTGTTTTATTTAAATATTTATATTTATATCAATATAATATTATTATTTTAATTCAAATCTTTTTGTAAGTATTTAATTAAAGTTTATGACACCAAACTGGCTAGACACTAAACTGGCCAGGAACCAACACGTCGAAAGCACCGAAACGGCCACTCCAAAGTGGCCGCACCGAACTGTCTTATAATCATCTAACTTAATTTTTATTTTTTTGTGTGAAATACCCAATAGTCAAATGCACTTATTTGTGTCAAATTTGATTCAATTTCTATCCAAGTAGTTAATAAAATTTCCAATCCAAATCCAAGTTAAAAATCAATTAGTGTATCTTTTCAAAAATTTTGTGCAATTTTGGATTTAAATTTTTGTGTAAAATTTATTCCAACTGGATACGAAAATCTTATCAATATTTATATATTAAAAGATGTTCATTAAAGTGACTCTTAAGTAAACTATTAATAAATTGATCGGGTAATAGACTAATAGATATTGTTGATAGAATCGAAATTGAGTAATCAATGAAAATTGGTTATACAATTTTGATATGTTGTTTTTTTGACGGATGTAAGTACAGATGACCATATAGCTTGGTTTACACTAATTTATTTAAAAAATTAAACAAAAATTATGGTGAATTGAATCAGGTCTGGAATCGAGTGATTTTATCACTAGTGTTTTATTTAAATATTTATATTTATATAAATATAATATTATTATTTTAATTCAAATATTTTTGTAAGTATTTAATTAAAGTTTATGACACCAAACTGGCTCGACACTAAACTCTCCAGGCACCAACACGTCGAAGGCACCGAAACGGCCACTCCGAAGTGGCCGCACCGAACTGTGTCTTATAATCATCTAACTTAATTTTTTATTTTCTTCTGTGTGAAATACCCAATAGTCAAACGCACGTATTTGTGTCAAATTTGATTCAATTTCTATCCAAGTAGTTAATAAAATTGCCAATCCAAGTTAAAAATCAATTAGTGTATCCTATCAAAAAATTTGTGCACTTTTGGATTTAAATTTTTGTGTAAAATTTATTGCAACTGGATACGAAAATCTTATCAATATTTATATATTAAAAGATGATCATTAAAGTGACTCTTAAGTAAACTATCAATAAATTGATCGGGTAATAGACTAATAGATATTGTTGATAGAATCGAAATTGAGTAATCAATGAAAATTGATTATACAATTTTTGATATGATGTTTTTTTGATAGATGTAAGTACAGATGACCATATAGCTTGGTTTACACTATTTATTTAAAAAATTAAACAAAAATTATGGTGAATTCAATCAGGTCTGGAATCGAGTGATTTTATCACTAGTGTTTTATTTAAATATTTATATTTATATAAATATAATATTGTTATTTTAATTCAATTCTTTTTGTAAGTATTTAATTAAAGTTTATGACACCAAACTGGGTCGGCACTAAACTGTCCAGGCACCAACAACTTGAAGGCACCGAAACGGCCACTCCGAAGTGGCCGCACCGAACTGTCTTATAATCATCTACACTCAGTATATTATTGGCGCGGAGTAATAAACCTGTCAGAATTATCGAATCTCCCGTATTGCAGTGGCGTAGGTACCTGATACGTTTGGAAAATCATATTTTTAGTAGGTAAATATATTATAATAGTAAAATCTACCTTGATATGTTATTTATTTTATTTGTACAGTAGATCACATTACAAATTTTACTTCTTACGTATTATATACCATTATTTTGTATCTTGGTATAATACCCACATCTACGGCTGTGATTCTCGTTTCGTCAGTACCTGGGCTGATGGCAACGTGTTTACAGAGATTAAACTATTGTTCTCAGACCCTAGATGGGTCGATATGCTGCAAGAGCGGCACAATGATCGTATTTTGGTTAGAATTTATTGGTTTTTACTTAACCGTAGAAGTACCGCTTTCACAAGAAAATAAAGAATTATTTCAGGCAATTATGATTTATTACTCCGCGCCAATAGTATACAGACTTTAACTTAATATTTTATTTTCTTTTGTGTGAAATACCCAATAGTCAAATGCACTTATTTGTGTTAAATTTGTTTCAATTTCTATCCAAGTAGTTAATAAAATTTCCAATCCAAATCCGAGTTAAAAATCAATTAGTGTATCTTTTCAAAAAATTTTGTGCAATTTTGGATTTAAATTTTTGTGTAAAATTTATTCCAACTGGATACGAAAATCTTATCAATATTTGTATATTAAAAGATGTTCATCAAAGTGACTCTTAAATAAACTATTAATAAATTGATCGGGTAATAAACTAATAGATAATGTTGATAGAATCGAAATTGAGTAATCAATGAAAATTGATTATACAATATTTGATATGATGTTTTTTGACGGATGTAAGTACAGATGACCATATAGCTTGGTTTACACTAATTTATTTAAAAATTAAGCAAAGATTATGGTAAATTGAATCAGGTCTGGAATCGAGTAATTTTATCACTAGTGTTTTATTTAAATATTTATATTTATATAAATATAATATTATTATTTTAATTCAAATCTTCTTGTAAGTATTTAATTAAAGTTTATGACACCAAACTGGCTCGACACTAAACTGGCCAGGCACCAACACGTCGAAGGCACCTAAACGGTCACTCCGAAGTGGCCGCACCGAACTGTCTTATAATCATCTAACTTAATTTTATTTTGTGTGAAATACCCAATAGTCAAATGCACTTATTTGTGTCAAATTTGTTTCAATTTCTATCCAAGTAGTTAATAAAATTTTCAATCCAAATCCAAGTTAAAAATCAATTAGTGTATCCTTTCAAAAATTTTGTGCAATTTTGGATTTAAATTTTGTGTAAAATTTATTCCAACTGGATACGAAAATCTTATCAATATTTAAATAATAAAAGATGTTCATTAAAATGACTCTTAAGTAAACTATCAATAAATTAATCGGGTAATAGACTAATAGATATTGTTGATAGAATCGAAATTGAGTAATCGATGAAAATTGATTATACAATTTTTGATATGATGTTTTTTTGACGGATGTAAGTACAGATGACCATATAGCTTGGTTTACACTAATTTATTTAAAAATTAAACAAAATTATGGTAAATTGAATCAGGTCTGGAATCGAGTGATTTTATCACTAGTGTTTTATTTAAATATTTATATTTATATAAATATAATATTATTATTTTAATTCAAATCTCTTTGTTAGTATTTAATTAAAGTTTATGACACCAAACTGTTCGACATTAAACTGGCCAAGCACCAACACGTCGAAGGCACCGAAACGGCCACTCCGAAGTGGCCGCACCGAACTGTCTTATAATCATCTAACTTAATTTTTATTTTCTTTGTGTGAAATACCCAATAGTCAAATGCACTTATTTGTGTCAAATTTGTTTCAATTTCTATTCAAGTAGTTAATAAAATTTCCAATCCAAATCCAAGTTAAAAATCAATTAGCGACACTAAACTGGCCAGGCACCAACACGTCGAAGGCACCGAAACGGCCACTCCGAAGTGGCCGCACCGAACTGTCTTATAATCATCTAACTTAATTTTTATATTTTTCTGTGTGAAATACCTAATAGTCAAACGCACGTATTTGTGTCAAATTTGATTCAATTTCTATCCAAGTAGTTAATAAAATTGCCAATCAAGTTAAAAATCAATTAGTGTATCCTACCAAAGAATGTTGTGCACTTTTGGATTTAAATTTTTGTGTAAAATTTATTCCAACTGGATACCAAAATCTTATCAATATTTATATATTAAAAGATGTTCATTAAAGTGACTCTTAAGTAAACTATTAATAAATTGATCGGGTAATAAACTAATAGATAATGTTGATAGAATCGAAATTGAGTAATCAATGAAAATTGATTATACAATATTTGATATGATGTTTTTTTGACGGATGTAAGTACAGATGACCATATAGCTTGGTTTACACTAATTTATTTAAAAAATTAAGCAAAGATTATGGTGAATTGAATCAGGTCTGGAATCGAGTGATTTTATCACTAGTGTTTTATTTAAATATTTATATTTATATAAATATAATATTGTTATTTTAATTCAAATCTTTTTGTAAGTATTTAATTAAAGTTTATGACACCAAACTGTTCGACACTAAACTGGCCAGGCACCAACACGTCGAAGGCACCGTAACGGCCACTCCGAAGTGGCCGCACCGAACTGTCTTATAATCATCTAACTTAATTTTTTATTTTCTTGTGTGTGAAATACCCAATAGTCAAATGCACTTGTTTGTGTCAAATTTGTTTCAATTTCTATCCAAGTAGTTAATAAAATTTTCAATCCAAATCCAAGTTAAAAATCAATTGGTGTATGCTTTCAAAAAAATTTGTGCATATTTAGATTTAAATTTTTGTGTAAAATTTATTCCAACTGGATACGAAAATCTTATCAATATTTATATATTAAAAGATGTTCATTAAAATGATTGTTAAGTAAACTATCAATAAATTGATCGGGTAATAGACTAATAGATATTGTTGATAGAATCGAAATTGAGTAATCAATGAAAATTGGTTATACAATTTTTGATATGATGTTTTTTGACGGATGTAAGTACAGATGACCATAGCGCTTGGTTTACACTAATTTATTTAAAAATTAAACAAAAATTATGGTGAATTGAATCAGGTCTGGAATCGAGTGATTTTATCACTAGTGTTTTATTTAAATATTTATATTTATATAAATATAATATTATTATTTTAATTCAAATCTTTTTGTAAGTATTTAATTAAAGTTTATGACACCAAACTGGCTAGATACTAAACTGTCCAGGCACCAACACGTCGAAGACACCGAAACAGCCACTCCGAAGTGGCCGCACCGAACTGTCTTATAATCATCTAACTTAATTTTTATTTTCTTTGTGTGAAATACCCAATAGTCAAATGCACTTATTTGTGTCAAATTTGTTTCAATTTCTATCCAAGTAGTTAATAAAATTTCCAATCCAAATCCAAGTTAAAAATCAATTAGTGTATCCTTTCAAAAATTTTGTGCATATTTAGATTTAAATTTTGTGTAAAATTTATTCCAACTGGATACGAAAATCTTATCAATATTTATATATTAAAAGATGTTCATTAAAGTGACTCTTAAGTAAACTATCAATAAATTGATCGGGTAATAGACTAATAGATATTGTTGATAGAATCGAAATTGAGTAATCAATGAAAATTGATTATACAATTTTTGATATGATGTTTTTGACGGATGTAAGTACAGATGACCATAGCGCTTGGTTTACACTAATTTATTTAAATAATTAAACAAAAATTATGGTGAATTCAATCAGGTCTGGAATCGAGTGATTTTATCACTAGTGTTTTATTTAAATATTTATATTTATATAAATATAATATTATTATTTTAATTCAAATCTTTTGTAAGTATTTAATTAAAGTTTATGACACCACACTGTTCGACACTAAACTGGCCAGGCACCAACACGTCGAAGGCACCGAAACAGCCACTCCGAAGTGGCCGCACCGAACTGTCTTATAATCATCTAACTTTTTTTTTATTTTCTTCTGTGTGAAATACCCAATAGTCAAATGCACTTATTTGTATCAAATTTGATTTAATTTCTATCCAAGTAGTTAATAAAATTTCCAATCCAAATCCAAGTTAAAAATCAATTATTGTATCCTTTCAAAAATTTTTGCATTTATAGATTTAAATTTTTGTGTAAAATTTATTCCAACTGGATACGAAAATCTTATCAATATTTATATATTAAAAGACGTTCATTAAAGTGACTCTTAAATAAACTATCAATAAATTGATCGGGTAATAGACTAATAGATATTGTTGATAGAATCGAAATTGAGTAATCAATGAAAATTGGTTATACAATTTTTGATATGATGTTTTTGACGGATGTAAGTACAGATGACCATAGCGCTTGGTTTACACTAATTTATTTAAAAATTAAACAAAATTATGATAAATTGAATCAGGTCTGAAATCGAGTGATTTTATCACTAGTGTTTTATTTAAATATTTATATTTATATAAATATAATATTATTATTTTAATTCAAATTTTCTTGTAAGTATTTAATTAAAGTTTATGACACCAAACTGGCTCGACACTAAACTGGCCAGGCACCAACACGTCGAAGGCACCGAAACGGCCACTCCGAAGTGGCCGCACCGAACTGTCTCATAATCATCTAACTTAATTTTTTATTTTCTTTTGTGTGAAATATTCAATAGTCAAATGCACTTATTTGTGTCAAATTTGTTTCAATTTCTATCCAAGTGGTTAATAAAATTGCCAATCCAAGTTAAAAATCAATTAGTGTATCCTATCAAAAAAATTTGTGCACTTTTGGATTTAAATTGTTGTGTAAAATTTATTGCAACTGGATACGAAAATCTTATCAATATTTATATATTAAAAAATGTTCATTAAAGCGACTCTTAAGTAAACTATCAATAAATTGATCGGGTAATAGACTAATAGATATTGTTGATAGAATCGAAATTGAGTAATCAATGAAAATTGGTTATACAATTTTTGATATGATGTTTTTTTGACGGATGTAAGTACAGATGACCATATAGCTTGGTTTACGCTAATTTATTTAAAAAATAAACAAAAATTATTCTAAATTGAATCAGGTCTGGAATCGAGTGATTTTATCACTAGTGTTTTATTTAAATATTTATATTTATATAAATATAATATTATTATTTTAATTCAAATTTTCTTGTAAGTATTTAATTAAAGTTTATGACACCAAACTGGCTCGACACTAAACTGGCCAGGCACCAACACGTCGAAGGCACCGAAACGGCCACTCCGAAGTGGCCGCACCGAACTGTCTCATAATCATCTAACTTAATTTTTTATTTTCTTCTGTGTGAAATACCTAATAGTCAAACGCACGTATTTGTGTCAAATTTGATTCAATTTCTATCCAAGTGGTTAATAAAATTGCCAATCCAAGTTAAAAATCAATTAGTGTATCCTATCAAAAAATTTGTGCACTTTTGGATTTAAATTGTTGTGTAAAATTTATTGCAACTGGATACGAAAATCTTATCAATATTTATATATTAAAAATGTTCATTAAAGTGACTCTTAAGTAAACTATCAATAAATTGATCGGGTAATAGACTAATAGATATTGTTGATAGAATCGAAATTGAGTAATCAATGAAAATTGGTTATACAATTTTTGATATGATGTTTTTTGACGGATGTAAGTACAGATGACCATATAGCTTGGTTTACGCTAATTTATTTAAAAAATTAAACAAAAATTATTCTAAATTGAATCAGGTCTGGAATCGAGTGATTTTATCACTAGTGTTTTATTTAAATATTTATATTTATATAAATATAATATTATTATTTTAATTCAAATCTTTTGTAAGTATTTAATTAAAGTTTGTGACACCAAACTGTTCGACACTAAACTGGCCAGGCACCAACACGTCGAAGGCACCGTAACGGCCACTCCGAAGTGGCCGCACCGAACTGTCTTATAATCATCTAACTTAATTTTTTATTTTCTTTTGTGTGAAATATTCAATAGTCAAATGCACTTATTTGTGTCAAATTTGTTTCAATTTCTATCCAAGTAGTTAATAAAATTTTCAATCCAAATCCAAGTTAAAATCAATTAGTGTATCCTTTCAAAAATTTTGTGCAATTTTGGATTTAAATTTTGTGTAAAATTTATTCCAACTGGATACGAAAATCTTATCAATATTTAAATAATAAAAGATGTTCATTAAAGTGACTCTTAAGTAAACTATCAATAAATTAATCGGGTAATAGACTAATAGATATTGTTGATAGAATCGAAATTGAGTAATCGATGAAAATTGATTATACAATTTTTGATATGATGTTTTTGACGGATGTAAGTACAGATGACCATATAGCTTGGTTTACACTAATTTATTTAAAAAATTAAACAAAAATTATGGTAAATTGAATCAGGTCTGGAATCGACTGATTTTATCACTAGTGTTTTATTTAAATATTTATATTTATATAAATATAATATTATTATTTTAATTCAAATCTCTTTGTTAGTATTTAATTAAAGTTTATGACACCAAACTGTTCGACATTAAACTGGCCAAGCACCAACACGTCGAAGGCACCGAAACGGCCACTCCGAAGTGGCCGCACCGAACTGTCTTATAATCATCTAACTTAATTTTTATTTTCTTTTGTGTGAAATACCCAATAGTCAAATGCACTTATTTGTGTCAAATTTGTTTCAATTTCTATTCAAGTAGTTAATAAAATTTCCAATCCAAATCCAAGTTAAAAATCAATTAGCGACACTAAACTGGCCAGGCACCAACACGTCGAAGGCACCGAAACAGCCACTCCGAAGTGGCCGCACCGAACTGTCTTATAATCATCTAACTTAATTTTTATATTTTTCTGTGTGAAATACCTAATAGTCAAACGCACGTATTTGTGTCAAATTTGATTCAATTTCTATCCAAGTAGTTAATAAAATTGCCAATCCAAGTTAAAAATCAATTAGTGTATCCTACCAAAGAATGTTGTGCACTTTTGGATTTAAATTTTTGTGTAAAATTTATTCCAACTGGATACCAAAATCTTATCAATATTTATATATTAAAAGATGTTCATTAAAGTGACTCTTAAGTAAACTATTAATAAATTGATCGGGTAATAAACTAATAGATAATGTTGATAGAATCGAAATTGAGTAATCAATGAAAATTGATTATACAATATTTGATATGATGTTTTTTGACGGATGTAAGTACAGATGACCATATAGCTTGGTTTACACTAATTTATTTAAAAAATTAAGCAAAGATTATGGTGAATTGAATCAGGTCTGGAATCGAGTGATTTTATCACTAGTGTTTTATTTAAATATTTATATTTATATAAATATAATATTGTTATTTTAATTCAAATCTTTTGTAAGTATTTGATTAAAGTTTATGACACCAAACTGTTCGACACTAAACTGGCCAGGCACCAACACGTCGAAGGCACCGTAACGGCCACTCCGAAGTGGCCGCACCGAACTGTCTTATAATCATCTAACTTAATTTTTTATTTTCTTGTGTGTGAAATACTCAATAGTCAAATGCACTTGTTTGTGTCAAATTTGTTTCAATTTCTATCCAAGTAGTTAATAAAATTTTCAATCCAAATCCAAGTTAAAAATCAATTGGTGTATGCTTTCAAAAAATTTGTGCATATTTAGATTTAAATTTTTGTGTAAAATTTATTCCAACTGGATACGAAAATCTTATCAATATTTATATATTAAAAGATGTTCATTAAAATGATTGTTAAGTAAACTATCAATAAATTGATCGGGTAATAGACTAATAGATATTGTTGATAGAATCGAAATTGAGTAATCAATGAAAATTGGTTATACAATTTTTGATATGATGTTTTTTGACGGATGTAAGTACAGATGACCATAGCGCTTGGTTTACACTAATTTATTTAAAAATTAAACAAAATTATGGTGAATTCAATCAGGTCTGGAATCGAGTGATTTTATCACTAGTGTTCTATTTAAATATTTATATTTATATAAATATAATATTATTATTTTAATTCAAATCTTTTTGTAAGTATTTAATTAAAGTTTATGACACCAAACTGGCTAGATACTGAACTGTCCAGGCACCAACACGTCGAAGACACCGAAACAGCCACTCCGAAGTGGCCGCACCGAACTGTCTTATAATCATCTAACTTAATTTTTTATTTTCTTTTGTGTGAAATACTCAATAGTCAAATGCACTTATTTGTGTCAAATTTGTTTCAATATCTATCCAAGTAGTTAATAAAATTTCCAATCCAAATCCAAGTTAAAAATCAATTAATGTATCCTTTCAAAAAATTTTGTGCATATTTAGATTTAAATTTTTGTGTAAAATTTATTCCAACTGGATACGAAAATCTTATCAGTATTTATATATTAAAAGATGTTCATTAAAGTGACTCTTAAGTAAACTATCAATAAATTGATCGGGTAATAGACTAATAGATATTGTTGATAGAATCGAAATTGAGTAATCAATGAAAATTGACTATACAATTTTTGATATGATGTTTTTTTGACGGATGTAAGTACAGATGACCATAGCGCTTGGTTTACACTAATTTATTTAAATAATTAAACAAAAATTATGGTGAATTCAATCAGGTCTGGAATCGAGTGATTTTATCACTAGTGTTTTATTTAAATATTTATATTTATATAAATATAATATTATTATTTTAATTCAAATCTTTTGTAAGTATTTAATTAAAGTTTATGACACCACACTGTTCGACACTAAACTGGCCAGGCACCAACACGTCGAAGGCACCGAAACAGCCACTCCGAAGTGGCAGCACCGAACTGTCTTATAATCATCTAACTTTTTTTTTTATTTTCTTCTGTGTGAAATACCCAATAGTCAAACGCACGTATTTGTATCAAATTTGATTTAATTTCTATCCAAGTAGTTAATAAAATTTCCAATCCAAATCCAAGTTAAAAATCAATTATTGTATCCTTTCAAAAAATTTTTGCATTTATAGATTTAAATTTTTGTGTAAAATTTGTTCCAACTGGATACGAAAATCTTATCAATATTTATATATTAAAAGACGTTCATTAAAGTGACTCTTAAATAAACTATCAATAAATTGATCGGGTAATAGACTAATAGATATTGTTGATAGAATCGAAATTGAGTAATCAATGAAAATTGGTTATACAATTTTTGATATGATGTTTTTGACGGATGTAAGTACAGATGACCATAGCGCTTGGTTTACACTAATTTATTTAAAAATTAAACAAAAATTATGATAAATTGAATCAGGTCTGAAATCGAGTGATTTTATCACTAGTGTTTTATTTAAATATTTATATTTATATAAATATAATATTATTATTTTAATTCAAATTTTCTTGTAAGTATTTAATTAAAGTTTATGACACCAAACTGGCTCGACACTAAACTGGCCAGGCACCAACACGTCGAAGGCACCGAAACGGCCACTCCGAAGTGGCCGCACCAAACTGTCTCATAATCATCTAACTTAATTTTTTATTTTCTTCTGTGTGAAATACCCAATAGTCAAACGCACGTATTTGTATCAAATTTGATTCATTTTTATCCAAGTAGTTAATAAAATTTTCAATCCAAATCCAAGTTAAAAATCAATTATTGTATCCTTTCAAAAATTTTGTGCATTTATAGATTTAAATTTTGTGTAAAATTTATTCCAACTGGATACGAAAATCTTATCAATATTTATATATTAAAAGATGTTCATTAAAGTGACTATTAAATAAACTATCAATAAATTGATCGGGTAATAGACTAATAGATATTGTTGATAGAATCGAAATTGAGTAATCAATGAAAATTGGTTATACAATTTTTGATATGATGTTTTTTGACGGATGTAAGTACAGATGACCATAGCGCTTGGTTTACACTAATTTATTTAAAAAAATTAAACAAAAATTATGATGAATTGAATCAGGTCTGAAATCGAGTGATTTTATCACTAGTGTTTTATTTAAATATTTATATTTATATAAATATAATATTATTATTTTAATTCAAATCTTCTTGTAAGTATTTAATTAAAGTTTATGACACCAAACTGGCTCGACACTAAACTGGCCAGGCACCAACACGTCGAAGGCACCGAAACGGCCACTCCGAAGTGGCCGCACCGAACTGTCTTATAATCATCTAACTTAATTTTTTATTTTCTTCTGTGTGAAATACCCAATAGTCAAACGCACGTATTTGGGTCAAATTTGATTCAATTTCTATCCAAGTAGGTAATAAGATTGCCAATTTAAGGTAAAATCAATTAGTGTATCCTATCAAAAAATTTTGTGCACTTTTGGATTTACATTTTGTGTAAAATTTATTCCAACTGGATACCAAAATCTTATCAATATTTATATATTAAAAGATGTTCATTAAAGTGACTCTTAACAAAACTATCAATAAATTGATCGAGTAATAGACTAATAGATATTGTTGATAGAATCGAAATTGAGTAATCAATGAAAATTGGTTATACAATTTTGATATGATGTTTTTTTGACGGATGTAAGTAGAGATGACCATATAGCTTGGTTTACACTAATATATTTAAAAATTAAACAAAAATTATGGTGAATTGAATCAGGTCTGGAATCGAGTGATTTTATCACTAGTGTTTTATTTAAATATTTATATTTATATAAATATATAATTGTTATTTTAATTCAAATCTTTTTGTAAGTACTTAATTAAAGTTTATGACACCAAACTGGTTCGACACTAAACTAGCCAGACACCAACACGTCGAAGGCACCGAATCGGCCACTCCGAAGCGGCCGCACCGAACTGTCTTATAATCATCTAACTTAATTTTTATTTTCTTTTGTGTGAAATACCGAATAGTCAAATGCACTTATTTGTGTCAAATTTGTTTCAATTTCTATCCAAGTAGTTAATAAAATTTCCAATCCAAATCCAAGTTAAAAATCAATTAGTGTATCTTTTCAAAAAATTTTGTGCAATTTTGGATTTAAATTTTTGTGTAAAATTTACTCCAACTGGATACGAAAATCTTATCAATATTTATATATTAAAAATGTTCATTAAAGTGACTCTTAAGTAAACTATCAATAAATTAATCTGGTAATAGACTAATAGATAATGTTGATAGAATCGAAATCGAGTAATCAATGAAAATTGATTATACAATTTTTGATATGATGTTTTTTGACGGATGTAAGTACAGATGACCATATAGCGTGGTTTACACTAATTTATTTAAAAATTAAACAAAAATTATGGTGAATTGAATCAGGTCTGGAATCGAGTGATTTTATCACTGGTGTTTTATTTAAATATTTATATTTATATAAATATAATATTATTATTTTAATTCAAATCTTCTTGTAAGTATTTAATTAAAGTTTATGGCACCAAACTGTTCGACACTAAACTGGCCAGGTACCAACACGTCGAAGGCACCGAATCGGCCACTCCGAAGTGGCCGCACCGAACCGTTTAATAATCATCTAACTTAATTTTTTATTTTCTTCTGTGTGAAATACCCAATAGTCAAACGCACGTATTTGTATCAAATTTGATTCATTTTCTATCCAAGTAGTTAATAAAATTTCCAATCCAAATCCAAGTTAAAATCAATTATTGTATCCTTTCAAAAAATTTTGTGCATTTATAGATTTAAATTTTTGTGTAAAATTTATTCCAACTGGATACGAAAATCTTATCAATATTTATATATTAAAAGATGTTCATTAAAGTGACTCTTAAATAAACTATCAATAAATTGATCGGGTAATAGACTAATAGATATTGTTGATAGAATCGAAATTGAGTAATCAATGAAAATTGGTTATACAATTTTTGATATGATGTTTTTGACGGATGTAAGTACAGATGACCATAGCGCTTGGTTTACACTAATTTATTTAAAAAATTAAACAAAATTATGATGAATTGAATCAGGTCTGAAATCGAGTGATTTTATCACTAGTGTTTTATTTAAATATTTATATTTATATAAATATAATATTATTTTTAATTCAAATCTTCTTGTAAGTATTTAATTAAAGTTTATGACACCAAACTGGCTCGACACTAAACTGGCCAGGCACCAACACGTCGAAGGCACCGAAACGGCCACTCCGAAGTGGCCGCACCGAACTGTCTTATAATCATCTAACTTAATTTTTATTTTCTTCTGTGTGAAATACCCAATAGTCAAACGCACGTATTTGGGTCAAATTTGATTCAATTTCTATCCAAGTAGGTAATAAGATTGCCAATTTAAGGTAAAAATCAATTAGTGTATCCTATCAAAAATTTTGTGCACTTTTGGATTTACATTTTTGTGTAAAATTTATTCCAACTGGATACCAAAATCTTATCAATATTTATATATTAAAAGATGTTCATTAAAGTGACTCTTAACAAAACTATCAATAAATTGATCGAGTAATAGACTAATAGATATTGTTGATAGAATCGAAATTGAGTAATCAATGAAAATTGGTTATACAATTTTTGATATGATGTTTTTTTGACGGATGTAAGTAGAGATGACCATATAGCTTGGTTTACACTAATATATTTAAAAAATTAAACAAAAATTATGGTGAATTGAATCAGGTCTGGAATCGAGTGATTTTATCACTAGTGTTTTATTTAAATATTTATATTTATATAAATATATAATTGTTATTTTAATTCAAATCTTTTTGTAAGTACTTAATTAAAGTTTATGACACCAAACTGGTTCGACACTAAACTAGCCAGACACCAACACGTCGAAGGCACCGAATCGGCCACTCCGAAGTGGCCGCACCGAACTGTCTTATAATCATCTAACTTAATTTTTTATTTTCTTTTGTGTGAAATACCGAATAGTCAAATGCACTTATTTGTGTCAAATTTGTTTCAATTTCTATCCAAGTAGTTAATAAAATTTCCAATCCAAATCCAAGTTAAAAATCAATTAGTGTATCTTTTCAAAAAATTTTGTGCAATTTTGGATTTAAATTTTTGTGTAAAATTTACTCCAACTGGATACGAAAATCTTATCAATATTTATATATTAAAAAATGTTCATTAAAGTGACTCTTAAGTAAACTATCAATAAATTAATCTGGTAATAGACTAATAGATAATGTTGATAGAATCGAAATCGAGTAATCAATGAAAATTGATTATACAATTTTGATATGATGTTTTTTGACGGATGTAAGTACAGATGACCATATAGCGTGGTTTACACTAATTTATTTAAAAAATTAAACAAAATTATGGTGAATTGAATCAGGTCTGGAATCGAGTGATTTTATCACTGGTGTTTTATTTAAATATTTATATTTATATAAATATAATATTATTATTTTAATTCAAATCTTCTTGTAAGTATTTAATTAAAGTTTATGGCACCAAACTGTTCGACACTAAACTGGCCAGGTACCAACACGTCGAAGGCACCGAATCGGCCACTCCGAAGTGGCCGCACCGAACTGTTTAATAATCATCTAACTTAATTTTTATTTTCTTCTGTGTGAAATACCCAATAGTCAAACGCACGTATTTGTATCAAATTTGATTCATTTTCTATCCAAGTAGTTAATAAAATTTCCAATCCAAATCCAAGTTAAAAATCAATTATTGTATCCTTTCAAAAATTTTGTGCATTTATAGATTTAAATTTTTGTGTAAAATTTATTCCAACTGGATACGAAAATCTTATCAATATTTATATATTAAAAGATGTTCATTAAAGTGACTCTTAAATAAACTATCAATAAATTGATCGGGTAATAGACTAATAGATATTGTTGATAGAATCGAAATTGAGTAATCAATGAAAATTGGTTATACAATTTTTGATATGATGTTTTTTGACGGATGTAAGTACAGATGACCATAGCGCTTGGTTTACACTAATTTATTTAAAAATTAAACAAAAATTATGATGAATTGAATCAGGTCTGAAATCGAGTGATTTTATCACTAGTGTTTTATTTAAATATTTATATTTATATAAATATAATATTATTTTAATTCAAATCTTCTTGTAAGTATTTAATTAAAGTTTATGACACCAAACTGGCTCGACACTAAACTGGCCAGGCACCAACACGTCGAAGGTACCGAAACGGCCACTCCGAAGTGGCCGCACCGAACTGTCTTATAATCATCTAACTTAATTTTTTATTTTCTTTTGTGTGAAATACCCAATAGTCAAATGCACTTATTTGTGTCAAATTTGTTTCAATTTCTATCCAAGTAGTTAATAAGATTTCCAATCCAAGTTAAAAATCAATTAGTGTATCCTATCAAAAATTTTGTGCACTTTTGGATTTAAATTTTTGTGTAAAATTTATTCCAACTGGATACCAAAATCTTATCAATATTTATATATTAAAAGATGTTCATTAAAGTGACTCTTAAGTAAACTATCAATAAATTGATCGGGTAATAGACTAATAGATATTGTTGATAGAATCGAAATTGAGTAATCAATGAAAATTGGTTATACAATTTTTGATATGATGTTTTTGACGGATGTAAGTACAGATGACCATATAGCTTGGTTTACACTAATTTATTAAAAAAATTAAACAAAAATTATGGTGAATTGAATCAGGTCTGAAATCGAGTGATTTTATCACTAGTGTTTTATTTAAATATTTATATTTATATAAATATAATATTATTATTTTAATTCAAATTTTCTTGTAAGTATTTAATTAAAGTTTATGACACCAAACTGGCTCGACACTAAACTGGCCAGGCACCAACACGTCGAAGGCACCGAAACGGCCACTCCGAAGTGGCCGCACCGAACTGTCTTATAATCATCTAACTTAATTTTTATTTTCTTTGTGTGAAATATTCAATAGTCAAATGCACTTATTTGTGTCAAATTTGTTTCAATTTCTATCCAAGTGGTTAATAAAATTGCCAATCCAAGTTAAAATCAATTAGTGTATCCTATCAAAAAATTTGTGCACTTTTGGTTTAAATTGTTGTGTAAAATTTATTGCAACTGGATACGAAAATCTTATCAATATTTATATATTAAAAATGTTCATTAAAGTGACTCTTAAGTAAACTATCAATAAATTGATCGGGTAATAGACTAATAGATATTGTTGATAGAATCGAAATTGAGTAATCAATGAAAATTGGTTATACAATTTTGATATGATGTTTTTTTGACGGATGTAAGTACAGATGACCATATAGCTTGGTTTACGCTAATTTATTTAAAAAATAAACAAAAATTATTCTAAATTGAATCAGGTCTGGAATCGAGTGATTTTATCACTAGTGTTTTATTTAAATATTTATATTTATATAAATATAATATTATTATTTTAATTCAAATTTTCTTGTAAGTATTTAATTAAAGTTTATGACACCAAACTGGCTCGACACTAAACTGGCCAGGCACCAACACGTCGAAGGCACCGAAACGGCCACTCCGAAGTGGCCGCACCGAACTGTCTCATAATCATCTAACTTAATTTTTATTTTCTTCTGTGTGAAATACCCAATAGTCAAATGCACTTATTTGTGTCAAATTTGATTCAATTTCTATCCAAGTAGTTAATAAAATTGCCAATCCAAGTTAAAAATCAATTAGTGTATCCTATCAAAAAAATTTGTGCACTTTTGGATTTAAATTGTTGTGTAAAATTTATTGCAACTGGATACGAAAATCTTATCAATATTTATATATTAAAAAATGTTCATTAAAGTGACTCTTAAGTAAACTATCAATAAATTGATCGGGTAATAGACTAATAGATATTGTTGATAGAATCGAAATTGAGTAATCAATGAAAATTGGTTATACAATTTTTGATATGATGTTTTTTGACGGATGTAAGTACAGATGACCATATAGCTTGGTTTACGCTAATTTATTTAAAAAAATAAACAAAAATTATTCTAAATTGAATCAGGTCTGGAATCGAGTGATTTTATCACTAGTGTTTTATTTAAATATTTATATTTATATAAATATAATATTATTATTGTAATTCAAATCTTTTTGTAAGTATTTAATTAAAGTTTGTGACACCAAACTGTTCGACACTAAACTGGCCAGGCACCAACACGTCGAAGGCACCGAAACGGCCACTCCGAAGTGGCCGCACCGAACTGTCTTATAATCATCTAACTTAATTTTTTATTTTCTTTTGTGTGAAATACCCAATAGTCAAATGCACTTATTTGTGTCAAATTTGTTTCAATTTCTATCCAAGTAGTTAATAAAATTTCCAATCCAAATCCAAGTTAAAAATCAATTAGTGTATCCTATCAAAAAATTTGTGCAATTTTGGATTTAAATTGTTGTGTAAAATTTATTGCAACTGGATACGAAAATCTTATCAATATTTATATATTAAAAATGTTCATTAAAGTGACTCTTAAGTAAACTATCAATAAATTGATCGGGTAATAGACTAATAGATATTGTTGATAGAATCGAAATTGAGTAATCAATGAAAATTGGTTATACAATTTTGATATGATGTTTTTTTGACGGATGTAAGTACAGATGACCATATAGCTTGGTTTACGCTAATTTATTTAAAAATTAAACAAAAATTATGGTAAATTGAATCAGGTCTGGAATCGAGTGATTTTATCACTAGTGTTTTATTTAAATATTTATATTTATATAAATATAATATTATTATTGTAATTCAAATCTTTTTGTAAGTATTTAATTAAAGTTTGTGACACCAAACTGTTCGACACTAAACTGGCCAGGCACCAACACGTCGAAGGCACCGTAACGGCCACTCCGAAGTGGCCGCACCGAACTGTCTTATAATCATCTAACTTAATTTTTATTTTCTTTTGTGTGAAATACCCAATAGTCAAATGCACTTATTTGTGTCAAATTTGTTTCAATTTCTATCCAAGTAGTTAATAAAATTTCCAATCCAAACCCAAGTTAAAAATCAATTATTGTATCCTTTCAAAAATTTTGTGTAATTTTAGATTTAAATTTTGGTGTAAAATTTATTCCAACTGGATACAAAATCTTATCAATATTTATATATTAAAATATGTTCATTAAAGTGACTCTTAAGTAAACTATCAGACTAATAGATATTGTTGATAGAATCGAAATTGAGTAATCAATGAAAATTGATTATACAATTTTGATATGATGTTTCTTTGACGGATGTAAGTACAGATGACCATATAGCTTGGTTTACAGTAATTTATTTAAAAATTAAACAAAATTATGGTGAATTGAATCAGGTCTGGAATCGAGTGATTTTATCACTAGTGTTTTATTTAAATATTTATATTTATATAAATATAATATTATTATTTTAATTCAAATCTTTTTGTAAGTATTTAATTAAAGTTTATGACACCAAACTGTTCGACACTAAACTGGCCAGGCACCAACACGTCGAAGGCACCGAAACGGCCACTCCGAAGTGGCCGCACCGAACTGTCTTATAATCATCTAACTTAATTTTTTATTTTCTTTTGTGTGAAATACCCAATAGTCAAATGCACTTATTTGTGTCAAATTTGTTTCAATTTCTATCCAAGTAGTTAATAAAATTTTCAATCCAAACCCAAGTTAAAAATCAATTTGTGTATGCTTTCAAAAAATTTTGTGCAATTTTGGATTTAAATTTTGGTGTAAAATTTATTCCAACTGGATACGAAAATCTAATCAATATTTATATATTAAAAGATGTTCATTAAAGTGACTGTTAAGTAAACTCTCAGACTAATAGATATTGTTGATCGAATCGAAATTGAGTAATCAATGAAAATTGAAAAATACAACAACAAATACCACTTGGTAATTATGGGACGGTACAAATAGAAAAACGAACAATGCGCATTTTAATAAAACCATAAATAATAAAAGCAAAACATTTTAAATGCTCCTAAGAAAATTGAAATGTAGTAAAGAGTTTTACATTTACGACTGTAATTTTTGCAACAGTTGGTGCATGATATAAAAATGGGTTTCGATTTTTCTAACGGTGCATTATATCACATTTATATTCATAGAATTTCATTCCAGTTCTATTACGTTATAATCCAGTACGTAGATGTAACAGCATTTTACTGTTTCTATGTAATTACAGATTTCAGACTAACAACAAGAAAAAACACGCTAAGAAAACTCTTTTTTTTTTAGAAACATTAAATTTCCTCTAGTAAACGTGGTTACAGTATCGTATCTATATAGAATGATAAATGGATACATTATAAGCCGAAATCGATGTTTAAACATGCAAGTTTAATAAATGATGATGTATCACCACCTCTTTGAATTTGTGGACTCGTAAATAACTAGGCATTTTCGAAAATAAATGATTACCTTATCAGTTTGTTGTAACAAGGAGTAGAACTTAGACTATGAAATTTTGGTCCTGATATTCCTTTAAAATACGCTAGTCATAAATAACAGAGGGTATGTGGCGAACAAAGAAGTGAAATTACGTCGGCTTTCCTTCTAAATTCCACTAGAATTCTTGCTGCGTTCCGTTAGAGACGGTCTCCGTCTGCTTCAAATTGTCTCTTAGGCATATCTACGATGATCCAGAATTCCTGTCGGACCTGACAAGAGGCATATCCTTTTTGTTTGAAAATAGAAATGCATTAATACGTGGCGTGCCTTTTAAGGTATTTACGAAAACTAGTTGTTTATACTTGCAAATATTTGTATTTTTTTGTATGCAAAATTTGGCGTACCTACATGAAAAATGAATGTATGCACATTAGTGCGGTTGATTTATTGTACCTCAACTACTGTAAAATTTTAATACACATTTTAACTTTGTTTTGACTGTTTTCTGACAATAAAATTTTATGAAGAAAGTTAAATCTATTGTAAAGAGACTAAATAAACCTTGACTTTATTAGTTTCAAACTATTGATTCAAACAACGTTGAAAATAAATTTTATTTTGTTTGTGTGAGTTATAACCACGAATGTCCTTTTATGGTATTATGTTATTTTTATACTTTAATGCTTTATATTATTATTTATAGTGTACTGAATTGTAGGAAAAGAATATAACTATGTTTATTTTCATTTTTTTTTCTCCTTAATTGAATTTAATTTTATGTAAGTATTTTAACTATTAAGGTGAAAACCAACCTTTGTTCTTGGTACATAAGAAGATGATTTTAAATGGCGACCACTAAATTTTTATTTCACATTCAGGTTTTTGAAAAAATTGCGTCAACAAGCTTGATTTTTTATCTTTGCAGTTATGGGCGACACCCAAAGCGTATGAATCTAACCTAACTATTTCTAACCTTTCTAAAATGTTTTGAAAGATTTTTTTGTTTTATTAGCTGAATTGTTTATCAAAATGTGATAAAAAAAAGTTGTCTCTTAGCTTTACATAAAGGAAAAATCGATTTTATTTATATTTATTTATAAAATTGAAATATAAACGTGTTACTGCTATTAGAATAAATATTAAAAGGTTAGCGGCGTGCAACCCACCACAAATACATCATCATCTACGGATTTATTATATGTCATGTAATAAACCTGTAAGATGATGCCAGGACCCTGCGAAGAAAACCGAAAGGTGATGCAACGGGTCATGGTTGACTGAGGAGTGAGCCACTTGAGCCTGTCAAGGCGGCAGGCCAACGCCCACCCTTAAAAAAAAGTAAGAACAAGCAACTTTGATACGCTGCATTTTTGTAGCATGTTGGAAGCTGGAACTAATTACCTTTCAGTCGGTATTAGGGTTACCAACTCCTATCTGATAGTTTTTGAGATATTTTAATATTTGCTGGTTTAACAATTTGCGATAAACTGGAATCTAAGTTATCTGTAAAATGTCCGTAAAATGAACACTATCTTGCAACCATTTTTAATTTATAGGTTAATTCAGTTTTAAATTTTACCTTCAACATATTTATTTCTTTCGCTAGCTCATCTCTACGTGAGCTCAACTCCCTGTCGTTTTAATGCTACAGAATAATTCGTTGATAGTGCCCCACGCTCTATAATTCTTGCGAGGTTGTTTTTTTCCAGGAAACAGAGAATACTTTTCCTTCGATATCATGCTTCAATGGTCTAAACTGTTCTTTCTAATATTTGAACAACGTCAGAAATTCTAATTTTAATGTTATTAAGACTTTCACGGTCCTCCGTCTTCCTTCTCTGTTTCAAAATATTGGATCAAATTAATGACAAGTTGTTGGGATTGCAAGGTTTCCTAGGATCGTCTATAACAAAGAAAAGCAAACAATTAGAAAAATGGTGTAATTTTTTCCTTATTGAAACAATCAAAATTAAACAAAAAAAACAAAAAACAAAAAAAACAAAAATTATAGTAGTGTAGTCTTGAAAAAAACTATTTATTATTAAAATATTGAAAAAACGTGAAAGAATAATTTTTATTACCAACAAAACGGTAAAGAATAAGGTAGGTTATGTCATAGGTGATGTGTTCTGATTGAAATTAAGTACAATAAGGGTAGAAGATGTTTTTTTGTTTTTGTAAAACATACACAAACGTATTTCGTTATTGTTATTTCATTACTTACTTAGGGCAAGTAGCTTTAGCATTTATCTTTATTTACTACGTATAACAAAAGATAAATTGTTAAAACGTTTGTGCAAAGATGAAGAAATCTAACTAAAAAATGTTTACATTTGACTAAAAACTATTGGAGATGTTTGAGTTCAATAGTCTGATTTATTTTCGCTTATAATTTTGTCGGGTAAGTTTGGGTTGTTTAATGAAAATTAGTGGTCTAGAAATTTGACGAGAAAAACTATTAAAAATGCGATACCGAGGGTAGGGCGTTTTTAGGTTAACCGTTTTCAAGTCAAATTGCTAAAGAAAACACACTATACAGGGTGTACAGAAACGCAAAAATTAAATAACTTTTTTATAAATGGAACACACACCTTACCTATACGGACGACATTAAACTGTTCTCAGCGACAGAAGCAGGACTGAAACATCTCAGACCTGTCGAGAATTTTCGAATGATATCCGCATAGACTAGGGCTTGATAAGTGTAAAATCACTGTATGCACAGAGGCGATTGGCAGTGAACCTTTGAACATGAGTTTACCCAGGAGACTGGAGGAGGAATTGTTTCAACCATGTTGAAGGACGAAACATATAAATATCCAGATTTTGTGCAGAACCGTGGTATAGAAATGAAGACAGTCAAAGAAAATATCAAAGAAGCACTCAAAACTAGACTGAAGCAAATGCTGAAAACTAAGCTATCTGCACAGAACACCGTGAGCGCCATCAACTGCTATGCCGTACCAGTGGTCTCGTACAACTTTGGTGTCGTCAGATAGACGATAACGGAGCTGGACGAGATCAATACGGGTATTTTTCACACGACTCCGAAAACACCATCCCAAGGCATGCAAGGAGCGGTTTCACCTTCCTAGAAAGAATGGAGGTAGGGGTATAACGGACATTAGACTAAGCCACAAGAACCAAATAGAACTGTTGAGAAAATTTTTCGACAAGAAGATAGAAACATGTCCTATTCACAAGACTGTCGTAGATCTAGACCAACGGTACACTCCACTGAGATTACATGACATAAAATATGACTGCGACCCAAACTACTTTGTTACAGCGTTAGAAACTAAGTGGAAACAGAAAGAACTCCACGAACGCTATCCACACACCCTAGAAGACGAAAACATCGATAAATTTTGGAAAAGTAACCACCATATTCAACAAACTGTGATCTACCTACAATCAATGCTTTTAAATAATAGCAACAATTTATTACAAATGCCATAACATTTTAACTTTTTTAGTAGAATACAGTAATTAACTCTATCAAAAGCTTTAGTGAGATCTGTGTAGATTGCATCAATCTGTAATCTGTTGTCCATAGCAATAGATATAAATTTTGTAAATTCACATAAGTTAGTTAATGTAGACCTCCCTTTTACAAAACCATGTTGTTCTTCTTCTACTATTGCATTGGATATGTGCGAGTACAATACTTTGGACAAAATGCTTTCAAACAGTTTAGCAAAATTACACAACAAAGTTATAGGCCTGTAATTTTGTATGTGAGATCTGTTTCCTGATTTAAATACAGGTGACATTTTCCAAGCTATCGGATACTCATTAGTATTTAGTATTAACTTAAAAATATGAGCTAGCGGTATTAATAAATAATGAATACAATCTTATATTAAGAATGTTGGAATGTTATCAGGACCAGTGACCAAATTACTTTTAAACGATTTTTTGGTAATTTCTAAATTGTCCGTAATGTTGATTGAAAAAGAACTTAAAGTAAGACACCTACTAGTTTCCGGATATAAGTCAATCAAGTTTGAGAGGCAGCACTTTTCATTGCAGAATTCACAGCTTTGGTTACTATTAGCACAGTTTGTTTGATGAATTCTGAATAGGTATTGACATTTTCCAAAAAGTATTTATATTATAAAAAGTGAAATGACGTTTCACGGATACATTTGTCATTTAATTCTTGATGTAGGCCTAGTGATGCCGATGAAATTTGTGCTTTACTAAAATTCAGTTGTCCAAACCCTTTGATATGTCAATTTGAGCTGTAGTTTATCGTGTGCTTATACTTGATTTTCTTGTAAATAAGTAAAACATTCAATTGAGTTTCTTCATCAATCTTTCCCTCTTAGTATTCCCTTTTTCATTGAATTTTCTTGAATCGGTTTCTAAGATTTTAAAAGAAATCACCTTCGCATTGGTATACCTTTGATGGCATATTCTGCTGGCTAGCAAAACATTTTGATCGGTTTCACAATACAGTACACCATATTGATTAATATGTATTTTCAATAATAGTTCTTCTAGGTGGAGAGGTGGATCACTGTATGCACAGAGGCGATTGGCAGTGAACCTATGAACATGAGTTTACCCAGGAGACTGGAGGAGGAATTGTTTCAAACATGTCGAAGGACGAAACATATAAATATCCGGTTTTGTGCAGAAAGAAAATATCAAAAGAAGCACTCAAAACTAGACTGAAGCAAATGCTGAAAACTAAGCTATCTGCACAGAACACCGTGAGCGCCATCAACTCCTATGCCGTACCAGTGGTCTCGTACAGCTTTGGTGTCGTCAGATAGACGATAACGGAGATGGACGAGATCAATAGAATGATACGGGTATGTTTCACACGACACCGAAAACACCATCCCAAGGCATGCAAGGAGCGGTTTCACCTTCCTAGAAGAAATGGAGGTAGGGGTATAACGGACATTAGACTAAGCCACAAGAACCAAATAGAACTGTTGAGGAAATTCTTCGACAAGAAGATAGAAACATGTCCTATTCACAAGACTGTCGTAGACCTACACCAACGGTACACTCCACTGAGGCTACATGACATAAAATATGACTGCGACCCAAACTACTTTGTTACAGCGTTAGAAACTCAGTGGAAACAGAAAGAACTCCACGAACGCTATCCACACACCCTAGAAGACGAAAACATCGATAAATTTTGAAAGAGTAACCACCATATTCAATAAACTGTGATCTACCTACGATCAATGCTTTAAATAATAGCAACAATTTATTACAAATGCCATAACATTTTAACTTTTTTAGTAGAATACAGTAATTAACTCTATCAAAAGCTTTAGTGAGATCTGTGTAGATTGCATCAATCTGTAATCTGTTGTCCATAGCAATAGATATAAATTTTGTAAATTCACATAAGTTAGTTAATGTAGACCTCCCTTTTACAAAACCATGTTGTTCTTCTTCTACTATTGCATTGGATATGTGCGAGTACAATACTTTGGACAAAATGCTTTCAAACAGTTTAGCAAAATTACACAACAAAGTTATAGGCCTGTAATTTTTGTATGTGAGATACGTTTCCTGATTTAAATACAGGTGACATTTTCCAAGCTATCGGATACTCATTAGTATTTAGTATTAACTTAAAAATATGAGCTAGCGGTATTGATAAATAATGAATACAATCTTTTATTAAGAATGTTGGAATGTTGTCAGGACCAGTGACCAAATTACTTTTAAACGATTTTTGGTAATTTCTAAATTGTCCGTAATGTTGATTGAAAAAGAACTTAAAGTAAGACACCTACTAGTTTCCGGATATAAGTCAATCAAGTTTGAGAGGCAGCACTTTTCATTGCAGAATTCACAGCTTTGGTTACTATTAGCACAGTTTGTTTGATGAATTCTGAATAGGTATTGACATTTTCCAAAAAAAGTATTTTATTATAAAAGTGAAATGACGTTTCACGGATACCTTTGTCATTTAATTCTTGATGTAAGCCTAGTGATGCCGATGAAATTTGTGCTTTACTAAAATTCAGTTGTCCAAACCTTTTGATATGTCAATTTGAGCTGTAATTTATCGTGTGCTTATACTTGTGTTTTCTTGTAAATAAGTAAAACATTCAATTGAGTTTCTTCATCAATCTTTCCCTCTTAGTATTCCCTTTTTTCATTGAATTTTCTTGAATCGGTTTCTAAGATTTTAAAAAGAAATCACCTTCGCATTGGTATACCTTGATGGCATATTCTGCTGGCTAGCAAAACATTTTGATCGGTTTTCACAATACAGTACACCATATTGATTAATATGTATTTTCAATAATAGTTCTTCTAGGTGGAGGTGGAATGTATAAGCTCTTAAAGAGTTTACATAGTATTTTGAAAAATTTTGGAGGCAACTTACCTGTACCATATTGACTAATTCTTGATGTGTGAAATTTACTTTAACGTCGAGCAAAATATACAAAAACAGCAATGTAATTGCCTTGTCATCGAAATTAATTGTCATTTAACTTAAGATATTTGTTGACAGGAACCCACTTGAAAAATGATTCTTCATAATAAAATTATTATTTTGGAAAATGTCATTAACGATCCAGAATTCACCATACAAACTGAATATCAGTGGAAAGCTTATGACTCGTGACACAAAAAATACAGAGTTTTTAATTATTCGATTTGATTATTTATTAAAACTCTAAGTTATTCAAAATTTTTTGTGGTTAATTTGTTGATAAATATCTATGGGTTACTGTGCAGTGATCTATCAAATGTGAGCCTTCTTTCTAACAAAAGTTTAAAAATGCCGAAACTAAAAGAGCTAGATTCATATTGTTCTGTACAAAGTCCCATTATTTTTGTATGTTAAAAAAATTATGTAAAAATATACATATCCATTTAAAAACATAACTTTGGTTCACCACCCTTCATTAGAACACTGTATATAATCAAAATGTTTTTAGAAAGTGTAACATAAGTGTGTTTACTTGGTGGTGAAAGCTCAATGTCGATATCTTCAATAACAAAAAAAGTTATGGACCAATTACATATCCCTGGGTCACCCTGCATATGACCCTCTTTGATATTGTCTTAGTTTTCGTTATCTTGTCTTTTATTTTTTTTATTTATTGTGATGGCTACTTCTTCTTGGTGGTGGTTTATATCTGAATTGTTATAATATGACATACGTTAAGATCTCATTTAATATGTTGCAGCTCATGTTTCAGTCTTTCTAAATGTTCTTCTGTTCTTAGTATGTATTACTGTCATTGTATGGGGTAAAGATAATACTGTTTGTTTTTCTTTCTGTCAGTTTTATTGATTTTGTTTGTGTACTTGTCAATTTTAATCTTGAATTCTGATTTTCCTCTTTCCCGAATCCTCGAGACCGCCTAACACATTATTAGTGTGGGTCTCTAACTTTACTCACTTAGGGAACATCTATTTCCGTTTTGAATTCCACATCATACATTTAGTTTAGTACGTTTTAAAACATGGCGCTTGTCTAATGCTCATTGGCGTGTGAATGGTAGTCTTTTTTTAAATTGATTTAGGTGGAGAATGCTAATTACGCACCCCAAAGCACTTGGGAGTGTGGGGCTCCTATGTATATAGTCTATCTACTAAACTCCACCCCCTTGTTACTGTCATTCCGGGATCATGCTTTCGCACCTGCATCAGAATGGTGTATCTTATTTCTGTAGTTCTCTCTCCACTCTTTCCCTTCTCTTTCATTATCTTTTTAATTGTTTCATTTATTTCATTCCACATTTTCCTTTCAGCATGTTATTTATAAAGTTGTCTGGTGTTATTTTTCTTTTGTTAATTCTTCTATATGTTTTCTTTCACTCTCCCATCTCTCGCATTTAAATAGGTGTGTTCTGTGCCGTCTTCTTCTTTACAAAACATACAATCACCGTTTTATCTTATCCCATTCTCTGTAAATATTTCACAAAGCATCCATGTCCCGACAGTATTTGTGTTAGATGGTAATTTACTTCTCCTTCTTTTCTGTTTATCCATATGCTTAGGTCCTTTATTAATCTTCTCGTCCATGTTATTATGTTACTTATCTATTGTTTTTTCTTTCTTCTACGTACATTTCTGGTGTTTTTTTCTTTGTTTTCGTATAAATTAATTCTTTGTTCTTCAGCGTTGTCTTTAAATGTAGTTGTTTCGAAACATTTTTTTTTTTGGTGGTGTTCTTTTTATTGAATCTCTCGACCAAAAACATTTGTTCCTCTTCCATTCTTCTTTGTTCTGATTTTTTTTGTTGTTGTTCTTCTTTTCTTCCTATGTTCTTCTTCGGTCTCTTGTTTTCTATCTTCTTTTCTTCTTTGTTCTTCTTTCACTCTTCTGTTTTCTAAAATCTTCTCCATCTTTTCTTTCCCAGTAAAACTAAAAGACGCCGTGGCCTGGTCCACCACCTCCAGCGTTCCGCGGTCTCTTAATGACGACCCTGAGGAGGCCTGCTTAACAACCTCACTCAGTGACGGCACTGGAGTATCCCTCTCCTGTGCAGTAAACTTATTCTAATTACGGTGTAAATCCATTTTTTGGCTTCAAGTCAGTGCATTTTATACCTCCTGCCAGGTTTGTTGTCGTCGTCAGTATATCAGTCCTAGAAAAAAATATAGTAGAAAAAACTAATACTCCTAGCCCTAGGAAACCTAATAGCGTCGGGAGCCGAAGAGACAAGAGTCAGAATTTTGACCAAGATAGGTCATAGGAAAGTATAAAGAAAGGAGGTTTGATCATTCAAACTAGTTGAGCATGATCAAAACTCAGCTAAGAACTCCGGGAATGCCAATTCCCGTGCTGACCAGGAGTCAGCTTTGGTAGTCTACTTAACTGAGTTTGCTACGGTTGGTTATTTAAAACTCTTTCGTTACAATTTCTAAATCATTCCCCTATTCTAAAACTGACTATCTAGAGTAGCTACTTTAGATATGTTTAAAAAATGTCTAATGCAGTGGATGCTAGTTTTTTGTTCCTCCTTGTATATTTTACTTTTTCGGTACTTTTGAAATTACCTTAACCCCACACGAGGAACAATCGTTATAATATGTTAATATAGAAAAAGTTTCTTCTTGGACGACTTTTCTAGGTTGCCTCTAGGCAATTCACTGTTAGTAGAGAGTTAATAAAAATTTAAGTCGAGCGGGTGTCAAATGAGCTCTATGGGGAAAATCAGTCTATTCATTCAAATCGTCATATTGTATCAGCCATTTTCAATTTTAAAATTTTAGATGTTTTCGATAACGATGATTTCACTTTTTTATTTGAGTGGCAAAAAAATTACTAATATAACAAAAACCTGACCAAAAATGTAACATTTCAACAACTTCGTTTCTTAGTTACAATATGCATAACTACCCACTGCTTATAATTGCCAAATTTCAATAACCTAATGAAACACACTGTATAATTAAAATTCGAGTTTCTCAAATAAAATTGTGATTCAATCAAATACCAAATTTAATCTAATCTAAAAAACATTTCACAAATAAAATAGAAATACTAATGTTAATGACCTTATTATGATACGTGCACGAAAAATGAAAATCTAATTAAATCTAATACATTCTTTAGATCGCATTAGGAATTAAATATAAATTTGTTTAACTAACTTTTTAATTTTGATTTTTCGAACCGTATAAGAAAATCTTCTTTTAATTTGTTGATCAAATTTACTTTTTAAATTTCGAATTAGTTTATTTTCAGTTACGTTTGTTTAACTATTGTTCGTAGTGATTATTTCGAATTAATTCACTGTTTTAAACCATCTTTAAATGTTCACGTTTAATTAACTTTGGCGCACTCTAAACGTTGAGATTTTATTGTTTTTCGTTATATTATATTTTAATTTTGATGACTGGTTTATTCCATGTTCACTCGTTGATTGCCAAAATATCAGATTTTATTACGTATATTTACATGTTGATCGGTTAAGAAATTAAAAACGAGTCTATTATATTTTCGATGTTGACTTGTCAAAACCCAAACTGCAAATGCCCTTAATCGTAACTTGCAGTATGAATTGTCTATTTGTTACGTATTATTAAACGTTCGTTTTTACTCAACACCTGCACTGATAATTTTATTCTTTATCACGTTTGCTAGATGCTAAACTAATCTACACTTTCTTTAATTTTTGCAAACTTGTGTCTTTGTCACTTGAAGGAAATACTCCACGCATTTAACAATTTAAACATAATAGTTTACAAATAACATAAGGTTGTAACAAAATGAATGTATCCTTTTAACTAAAATAAATCAAATTCCTTTATTATTTATAGGTAGGTATCTAAAATCTTATCTAACTTTAATTACCTTAAATTTAAGTTCGATTTGAATAGAACATTTGCTGTAAATCTAAATAACCAATATTCTTTTTCCAAAATAATTTTTTATTATTTAAAATAACTGTTTCAGCGCATTGTAGGTAAAATTGGCGACAAAATCTCTAAACCATTCAAAATTATACACAATCTAAAAATTGAATAGAAATATGTAAAAATAGGAATAAAGATATTTTTCTTATCTTGTGGTGAAAGATGATATTTATTATATGCAATATAAAACAAAGTGTTGCCAACTAACACACAGAAATAAGGTAAGCAAAATACAGTTGAGACAGAACAACCGAATGAAAAAAATTAGAAGACGTTTGGGAAGAATACACACTATTATATGAATTGAATAAAAAAAGCTTTGGATTGGAGGATAGAAGAAATACGGTGGCCAAAACGATCTCTAAACTATGTCTAATAAATAGACGAAGCGTAGGAAAAGACCAACTATAACCTAGATGGAAGAAGTTTCAAAAACAATGAGAAACATAACAAAGACAAACTTACTATTATTACTACATATTTTGATTTTCCACGAAGAACTTTCATAATTATTGAAAAACAATACACGTATGCTAAGGTTCCAGTTGATAAGATTATTTCTATTGATATGATAATAGTATTAAAACACATTCATAAAATACTTGCGACTTAAAGTGCAATTTATGATAGAGTGAATGTATGAGTAGCTGTACTACAACGTTTATTTTAATCTATCGGAACCTACATAGATTAGAATCCCATTGTAAGTGAATTTATTTAAAAAGGTAATATTATACTTTTCTACAAGTAAAATTTACATCTGACTTACCATGAAGCAATCAATTATAAAAAAATCAAGACAAAATGTGGTCTAAAGCATTATAACCCCATGAATAATGCTTACCGTGTCGTTTAACTTGAATAATTCATCTTATTCTTAATTTATAGGTATGTATAACGCAAAAGTATTAAAACTACCTCATAAATTTGGAACTCATTTTCTCAACTCACACAACACTATTTTCAAAATAAAGAAAAGCTATTATAATAAATCTCAGCTAAGCACGAACCTCCTTTACAACACCTCCAAACAAAAAGATAACGCGTTATGAGATATTAACAAAAATTACCCTTTTCATATTAATGCTTTAGGGCAATTCTCAGAAATAATATCTTGTAATTTTATAAGCAACTTCACATTGCAATGTACATTATACGTATAAAAAAAAATGAATATAACTTTTAAAATAACACATGGGTTAAATATAGTTGGAAAGTTTGATTTATTACAACCCCTGGTAATATTTCTACTAAACGAAGATATTGCAGTACGTAAATATGAGCTTTTCCGAGATTTATTTCTACTTGAAAACTCTTTTATAATGTTGATTTTAAACAAATTCAAACGCGCAAGCTAATTACGTTAACCGGTTGTGTTTTGAGGAATTGTACAGAAATTACGCAAATTGTAAAATAGCTAACGGCAAGTCACAGCGTTTACAATGCAGAAAGTTTTTAATTAACAATAGTATAAAAAAAAGTTGACTTTTCATTTGTTCGAACCGGTTGAGTTTTAATTTTGTTTTAAAACAAATAAAAAATTTTAAAAATACTCACTGTAATTAATTTTTTTATATATTACTTTACTATTTGATTTAAGCACTGGATCATGAGTGTTTCGACTGAACAGGAAAAGTTGTTATGAATGTATCTATTCAATTTTGAAAAGTATTTAAGACAAAAACATTTATTAAATATATACAGGGTGTAGTATTGTTGCGTTGGGTAATATTATTCTTCTTAACAGAATCTTGTTCTATTTCATTTCTCAACCCTCTCTTTGTGATCGTTGCATCCTTTTGGTTCTGCTTTTTGGTAATGTTTTATGAGGTGTATTATTTTTATACGGAGTGTTTATGATAACAGGAAAATGTTTTATGAGATAATGAACAACTAATTATTAAGAAAAAAGTCATATAAATAGGTGTTTTAGAGCTATTTTGGTTTTTACTGTTTCTTCAATTCTTGCCGACATTGCTTCATATTTGCTATAATTACGACTAGTTTTCATGTATGAATTTTTTAGGTCTATGTTTTAGACATGTTTCTTTTCTGCATTTCGCGTACTAATTAATTTATGAACTTATGAACACACAGTCAAACAATAAATTAATATAAAAATTGACCGTGTCAAAAAAGTAACTGTAGTTGCCAACTTTTTGCAACCTATTGTAAAGGGCGTCATTAGGGCGAGAAACTTGAAACCAACAAAAGAAAGTTCAAGGTACACAACTGAAAGTCAGGTAATCTACTTGTGACTAAGCCAGATTCTAGTCCAAAAAGTCTGAGCAATTAGGGGAAATATCTCCGTATATAAAGAAGAAAAAGCGTCACGGGTCGTTAACCTCGACGCTTGATTGGTTCGAAATAGGTGAGGGAGTGGAGTTAACAATGGGAATCCACAAAGATGAAAGTTTAAAACCACGGTTGTTGAAATTGTTCGAATGTTTAATGATTTTTATACTCTCCCTGATTTTCAAAACGGAATTATAAAAATCTGTATTGTGACCAGTATTGAAATGATGCTTAGCAACGGCAGACTTGGAACAATGTTTTTTAACCTAACACAACGTGATGTTTCGAAATACGTAATAGAGTCATAGAGTCACCTATGTACACTAAGCCACATGAACAAGGAATACGATACACACCTTGAGAAGAGAGAGTCGGAAACTTATTCTTAGGAGAAGGTAAAACTTGTGAGAACGGTTATAGCAAACAAGTTATCAAAAAGTCATTAAACGTCACCTCCATCCTCGCCTTCAAAGTTTATAAGAGATTTCTTCTAGCAAGTCAGAAACAATTACAACCTTTCTACCTTACATTCATAAGGTTACTGATTGAATAGATAAAGTTTCTTTGAAAAATGGTATTAAACCTGTTTTTACATCTTCTAACAGAATCTCACAAGTTTTAGTGGAGTAGAAGAACTGAAGTCGCAGCAAATGGCGGAACACTACCAAAAAACTGAACTTTAGACACTCTAGCAGAAACGTGGAGCCTATTAAAAAACCTGGGAGCTACTTCACAAACTAAGCTAAGCGTTACACCTGATCTAATTGCCAACAATATAGCGAAAAAGTCTAGAGCACCTGCCAAATAAGAACACTCACGTAAAATAAAGAAAGAGCTTAAATTATTAAAGAAAGACGGCCGTGAACAACAAGATCTGTCAAAACCTTTTACAACTACAGAAACGATACAGACACTACAAAAGTTAAAAAAATGGCTCTTGGTTTTGATAATTTACACCCCGAGTTCTTAACGCACTGTGTCAGTTTTTGTCGATCTGACAGCTGCATACAATACAGTCTGGATAGTGGGCCTATCATATAAGTTTCTAACAGCTACTAGATGCAAGGTGATGACATCTTTTTTGGATAATATGCTGTCAAATAGGGTTTTGCAAATTTCAATGGACAGCGCTCTCAGTAAGTCGAAACTCCTGAATAATGGTCTTCCTCAAGGGTCAGTGCTTGCGCCGTTATTGTTCAATCTCTACGTAGCTGACCTACCAACCACCACATCCAGGAGATTTATGTACGCAGATGATATTGCTCTTGCAAGCCAACACGCCAACATGACTGCTCTCGAACAAACTCTTTCTCAAAACCTAGAAACGCTGGCTGAATATTTTAAGAAATGGCGACTTACCCCAAGCATACTTAAAACAGAAACCTTATGTTTCCATCTAAATAATGGACTTGCTGGAAGACCCTCACAGGTATTTCTAAATAGCGTTGAGCTTCCTTACAACTCTCACCCAAAATACTTAGGCGTAACACTAGATCGCACCCTCTCTTATAACAAGCACCTATCAAATCTGGCTGCAAAACTAAAATCCCGAAACAACATTCTATATAAATTAGCGGGAACAACTTGGGGAACTGATACAGAGACACTCCGTACCACTTCGCTAAGTCTGGTTTATTCAACTGCTGAATACTGCTCGTCGGTTTGGCTAAACAGTCCGCACGTGGGAAAAGTCGACGTGGTGCTAAACCAAACGATGCGAATAATCTCTGGTGCTATTAAAACCATCCCACTCTACTGGTTACCAGTCCTTAGTAACATCGAACCACCTGAAATACAAAGACGCAATATACTGATAAGAGAGTTTAAAAGATTTCTAGCAACCCTGCCCTTCCTATTCACCAAGACTTGATCGAATTTAGATGGCTTAAATCAAGAAATCCTCCTGTGAAGACTGCGCAATAACTTCTAAGTCAAAACTATGACGGTGCTGAAACTTGGCGTAGAAACTGGAGAAACAAAGTAGATGCCAGATCGTACCCTCTACTTGAAACTCCAAACCCTCCAGCGGGCTATCATCTCCCAAGGAAAACCTGGGTAACACTCAATAGAATAAGGACACGTTATGGCCGATGTGGTAGTTTCTTATATAAATAAAACATGAGACCCGACTCTGGGTGCGACTGTGGTGCTCAGAACAAACTATTCATCATATTATTAACGACTGCCTACTCAGGAAAATTTTCTGGCACTAATGATAATTTCTTGAGGCAACACCACAGGCTGTGGAATAGTTGCGAAACCGAAGCGTGGAATTGTGATGTTCAATATCTATTTTATTTTATTTTAATGTATTTTTAATTTATGCTATATTTATTTTATATTTTATAATTATTTTATGTTTTCACACATTTTCTATTATGTCTGTTTTGATGTCGTTGTTGAATTTTACATTTATGTTTGTATTTTATTTTCTAATTTTTGTGTTATTTATATGTGAGTCATGCAATAAGCTAAATACAAATAAATAACAAGTTTTACCTTCCTCTAAGTATAAGTTTCCGACTCTTTCTTCTCAAGGTGTATATCGTGTTCCTTGTTCAAGTGGTTTAGAGTTCATTGGTGAAACTGTCCGCTCTATTTCTATACGTATTTCGGAACATCACCGTTGGGTAATGTTAAAAATGCGGTTTCAAGTCTGCAGTGGCTGAGCATCATTTTGTTGCTGGTCAAAATATTCTTCTTTCTTTTTCAATAAAAAATAAATTCACGGAGATATTTCCCAAATTACGTAGACTTCTTTTAATCTGGCTTGGTCACAAGTTGTTTACCTGACTTTTTAGTTGTCCTAAATTTGAATTTTTTTTTGTTTCTTTCAAGTTTCTTTCCTGATGAATCCCTTTACAATAGGTGGCAAAATGATAGCAACTACGGTTCCTTTTCGACACGGTCTAATTTCGGAAGACGTTTTTGTTGCAATAACAAATTAATAAACAATATTACGGTCGTTTATAAGGTGTTTCCGTTTTTTTTATCTTTTCGCAATTTTGTCAAATGTGAGCGATGTTGCCAAAAATTAAGAAAACAGCAAAAGTTGGATATCTCTAAACCAGTTGAAAATCGGATACCTATTATAAACCTTTTCTTATTGGAAATGATCCCTCAAGTATCTTCCTCTTGTCATAGAACACTATGTATATTCTCTTCTTTATTAGATGTGTTTGTTCCATTTGGCTTCTATATACTTCTTTACTCCGCATTCTTCTTTTATTTGCGGATTATGCACTCGGTTCAGTAGTATTCTTGCAGTTGTTTTGTTTTGCGCGTGCGTACTGTTGCTTCTATATTATAGTATGTTAGTATTATAATGCTAACACAGATTAATATATACATTTACTTCCTCTCTATGGCTATGCATTTATTCTTCCAGACTATATCTTTTTAATGACCAGATACACCTACTGCTTTGTTGGCTTACTGTTGTGTCTCCCTGTACAGATCTATCCACCTTGTTGCTTCTTCCATTCTTAGTCTTAGTTTCTTGTATGATATGGTCTATTATTAAACATAATATTAACGGACTCAAACTGTCATCTTGCTTTATTGAATAGGTCATGTCGTTGTTACTTTGAATTTTTCTGTAAATGTCTGTATTAAGTGAACTTATTATGCGTATTATTAGACTTGGTATATTTAACGGTGTTACGATTTTTAGTAAACACAGCCGATAATCCTGTTGAAAGCGCTGAACAAATCAACAGAGCAAAGGAAAGTTGGCATTTTGAATGTTTCTCTTATTTGCCTAACCATAAGTAGAGACGATATACCTGGAAGACGCGTCCCCAGGTGACGGATAGGAGAATTTTCCCTGCTAAAATTCATGCAGTAGTTAGTTAACTAACACAACAACGAAGGGCTGCATCTCAAACGACGAAATTGAATAAAAGCACGCGTCCCCAGGAAGGAGAAACACTCATCAGTGATGAAGAGTAAGATGGAAATAAAATACACACACTTACAATTAGCCAGAAATTCAGGTGGTGGTTAGTCAACTACCACAGCAAACAAGGGTTGCATCTCAAACGGCCTAACTGAATGTGAGGTTACGTTTGAAACTACGACAGTACAACACACATATGAAACGGAATACAAGGTCTTGGTAAAGATAACCGCTAACTCGCCAACACGCAGGTCTAATAAAGCGTTTTAATAACCAACACCCCCTATATATGAAAATGAAGCCGTAGAATAAATCCAAATTAACACTACAGTTGCAGTTTGCCTTAAAGATTTTGGGGGAGGCAATACATCGGCTAAGAAGCAAATAAATCTAAAAAACAGTACCTTAAACCTAAGAGTAGAAACATATAATGTAGCTGCAGAAGAAATATTTGAAGAATTACAACATGAATCGAAACGAATTAGGTGGGATGTAATTGTATATCATAAGTCAGACGAAAAGAAAGTCAGAGTGATGAAGTCCATAACAGATAGGAGTTGTGTATACTTAGACCGTGTCCATAAAAATAATACAATGCTACTCAGCCACAAGTAAATACGAAGATGAAGACGTTGAAGGATTCTGTGAAGATTTAAAAGAAACGGTAAAAAGAAAGTAAAACCGCAATATATATTTATACTAGGCGGCTTCAGAAAGTTTGTGGGGAAGTATGGAGTAGGAGAAATAAAACAAAGGGGTAACGACTAGTAGAGTTTTTTGATTTTCTTCTCGATAAGAAGTTAACAAAAAGGAGGAAGCAGTTAATATCGTACATGATAGGTGCTAGAGACAAAAACTAATAGCCAGTTCCTCCAGGGAGCAATATCCTAATAAAAACTATTCTAGCGCCCGTCTACAAACTATAGAGAAGAAAGGTTTAAAGAAATCACTCAAGAATATTACAACAACTCCTAAATAACAACAAGTCCCAAAAAACCAACAAAACAGAGAAAAACAACAACATGGAAAACCATAAATCCCATAGAAAATATAGTAAGATAAGCAACCTGAAATGTCAGGACACGGACTTACATATGGAAAAATGCAAGAAATAATTAATACCTATAAAACTGGGCTCAAATTTTTTAAGTTTGATTTAAATTGGTAGAAATAAGATGGTGCTAAAATACTATAAAATGTACGAACTTAAACATAAAAAAAAACAAAAAAAGGCACTTCAAAAAAAGTGATCACTGGCTGCACAAAGCCCCAAGTTTTTTCTTTTATAAAACATTATGTTTTTACTTTAAACATTTAAAATTAAAAGCTGTTTAAAAAGGTACTTTTAGTAGCATGTGTTTAGCGATGGCGCTGCTGCTGGTATGTATTCCTCTTAATGAGAGAATGGCATACCTACATATTGTTGTCTAAGAATACAGCAAAGACAATCAATATTAGGAGATTATTGAGAGGGTCAAATGTGGATAGCTTAACCACTTAATTAGAAAAAAACAATATTAAAATAATGGGAACAAAAGAAACTAAAAATTAATAAATAAAAACAAGATACAAGGCTGAATTAAAACAAGAACTATTCAAAAGAGAGAAAGCAAGAGTATAGAAGAAAAGAAAAACTTAAAGCATGGTGTGATAAAAAACATAAAAAAGTAGTTGATTTTTCAAGAAAAGGACAAACCCAGATAATGGTTCGACAATGAATGTGATAAATCAAGCAAAAGGAAAAGAGAAAGAAAGATAAACAATAATTGAAAATAGATACTCTACAATGACTTTAGAATAGAGAATGACTTTATAATACATAACACAAAAATGTTCTACCAAAATAGAGCATAACACGGAGAAAGTTAAAGAAATATGAAACAGTTTTACGAAAGGTTTATTAAATAAAGGCGATAATAATATTCTCTCAGTACTCTATGAAACTATAATCAATAAAAAATAAAAGAATACCTGTATAGCTCCCGCTCATAACTATCTACCAAAAACCTCTTTCGTAGTAAAACAAGTATTAAAAAAATGTTACGAATACAAAAATCAAACTATTTTTTATTTGTCGATAAAGTTATTAAATTAAAAAAAATTAATATAGTAACTGAAAAGTACAGAAATACTATCCAAACTAATTAACTTTGTCAAGATGACACTAGCAAACACTAAAGCGGTAATAGTCAAAATACAAGAGGGCCACAACAGACGAGTTTACAATCAATATTGGCTTATGACAAGAAGATGCATTATCAACAATGCTCTTATACTATAAATAAACCGCCAGAAAAGGAACAATAATAAATAAAGAAGTACAAATCATAGTATATGCTGATGATATTATGATAATCTCAAGAAAATTGCTAAAACTAAACATAAAAGAGAAACTATTAGCCGAAAATAGAGCAGATAAAAATGTAAAACAATCAACAACAAAAGCCAAATTCAAACTATACAAAACATTAATAAGACTAATATTTACACTCACTGCCCAAGTAATCCGCGTAACAAACGGAAAGAAAAAAAGAACAACTACAAGTTTTCGAAAGAAAAGTACTAAGAAAAATAATTGATTTAAAAAGTATAACAATTTTAGAAATGTGCCCAAAAAACAACTACGAATTTGGTGAAGAAGTAGTGAGTATGTCAAAGCACAAAAACTAAATGGATAGGGCACGTAATAAGCAGCGACAATGAGCACAGAATTAGTTATAGAGTGAGAACCATCGAAATAGATCCAGAGGAAGACGGAGGTGTGATGAATACAAGAGGTAAAAAGAGATCTGAAAAAAATAAAAAAATTTTTTAATTAAAAAAATGTAAAAGAAGAAAAAAATGGAAGGAAATAGTTAATAAGGCAAAAACACAGCTTACTATGCAGAAGAGGGGAATAGAAGACTAATCCACCTCTACAAGAAGCGGTCAAATTTCAAAACGAATGAACAAAAGTTACTTGATTAATATAATAATAAATTTTTTCCACTATTAACTGTGAAGTGGACAATTATTGTGCGTCTCCTAGCCAACTGAGAAGTTGAATTTCTCTATTAGTGGTTAATAATTTTTTTTATTGTTGACCTAGGTTAATAATGGTAATATCTAGTCGTAAGCAAAAATGCAGCGGCATCGGAGTTTTTCCCAGGTTGAATGCTAATTTAACTGGGGAAAATGTCACTTGAGCTTAAAATAATCGCGCAAACGAAAAGAAATTAGATAAAAAGTTTGTAAGAGGGTCTTTGCTGAGTATAAATTTGAGTTTTGGAATCCCAAGTAGCGATCTAAAGTGATCGTTTTACAGCGGATTTTACTAGCGGAAATTTACGATTGCAGGAGCTTTCTAAAAACAACCATTCTATCTAGTTTTTGAATAACCAACATCAATATCAGTTTATTTGTCTTTGAAATTAACAAATAGATTCGGTTTATATACATCTTACTAAATACTAAAAAAAATTAATTAACACAACAAATTCTGCAAAATAATAACTTATTTTCTTTTTCTGTCTTTTAACCACTGTTACATGTTTTTTTATTATGTTTCTTTTCCTTTCTTCCATCCATCTTCTTCTGTTTTCTACCTCTTTCATCCACTTTATGCCTTCTCCATTTTCTCTAGCAGAACTTCTCTTCTCACTTTCTCTCTCCTTAATTCTCTACACTCTTCTACCATGTGCTCTACATTCTCCCAATTTTCCCCACACATTCTACACATTCTTTCTTCATCTTTTCTCCAATATTTATTTTCTCTTTCTTCATTTCCTAATCTATATCTGGCTACCATACGTTTTTCTTTTATATCCAATCTTCCTGTTATATATTTTGGTATCTCTTCCACCATTATGTCTTTATATTTTACATTATACTTTGATTCATTTATCTTCATTTCTCTTTCTTGTTTTTGATTGTCCTTGTCCTTTGTGTTATCTCTTCTTCCATCTTTCTTCCTTCATCCCTCAATCTTCTTATCTCTTCTGTCGCGTAACCCCTTTTCTGTAATATGCTCTCTTCTTTGTCCATGTTTTGTTCTTTGCAATTTTACTTCCTTCCAACATTCATATAAAATTTCATTATCTTTTCTATCTTCCATCCTTTCCTCAAATCTTATTGCTCTCTTCCCTGCTTGTATTCTTATTTTTTCTGGTGTTTCCCTCTCCAATCTTAGCGTCCATCTCCAAAATCTTTCCTGTATCTTCTCTAGTTCTTCCCATTCCTTCCAACCCCAAATTTCCGCTCCGTACATCATAACACTTTTAACAATTTTCTCAAATAGCCACTTTCTTTTCTCTACTTCTTTGCCAAATAATTTTTCTCCCATACCCCACGCTTGTCCCATTATATTACTTCCTTTTTTCCTTAATTCTTTTATATGATCACTGTCTTTATTGTCATACCTCATCATGTATCCTAAGTATTTGTATTTGTCGACTCTTTCTATTTCTTCTTCTCCCCACCACCATCTCTTTTTTTTCTCTTCCTTTTTCTTCTTACATATCATTATTTTGGTTTTTCTACGTTTACCTCTAATTTTTCTTCTCTAAATATCTTCTCAACGTCTTTAATGCTTTCTTCATCTCTTCTTCTTTACTCGTAAGAATTACTATATCGTCCATATGCAAGCGTTATTACATTTTTTTTTCTATTTTTATTCCTCCAACCTGATCTCTCCTCATTTCTTCCTCTAGATCTCTTAGATATATAGAAAATAGCATCGGACTCAACGGACAACCCTGTTTCAACCCTCTTTCCGTCCAAAACTCTTTCCCTAATTTCCTTTTACCTTGACTCTATTTTTTGTTTTTTATAAATCTCTTCCACTGCTTCTATTATCTCTTCTTTTATTTCACTTTTCCTCATCATTTCCCACAATATCTTTCTATCTACTCTATCAAATGCAGCTTTTATATCCACGAATACTGCATATACCTTGCCTCCTTTCTTCTCTATCTCTTTATTTATTAATTGTTTCATTATATATATGTTATCGATTGTCCCTCTTCCTTTCCTAAACCCTGTCTGCCAATCTGGAATTGTCTTTTTTCTTCTATCTCTTTTTTCCATTCTTCCTCTTATTATTTCTGCGTATATCTTATACTCAATATTTGTTAAACTAATCCCCTGTAGTTTTTTTACTTCCTGTCTATCCCTTCCCTTGTATATTGGGCAAATAATTGCTTCCTTCCATGTTTCTGAAAATCCTTCTCCCTGCCATATTTTTGCTAATATTTTTCTTATTCTTTCTCTCATTCTTTCCCCTGTGTATTTCCATGATTCCCCTGCGTTTCATCTATGCCTCCTGCTTTTCCTATCTTTACTTTTCTTAAGGCCTCTTCCAATTGCTTCTTTTTGATTCCTCTTCTCTTTTTGTTTTTTTTCTCTTATTTTCCCATTTTCTATTATGATCTTAACTTCTTTTCCTTGTAGTATATTTCTAATGTGTTTTCCCATTTTTCTCTACCTATTGCTGTTTCTCTCGTATTTCCTTTTTTCTTATTTGGTTTACAAATTCCCAAGCCTGCCCTTCATTTCTGATTTTCTTCATGCTTTTCTTCCATCAGTTTTCGATATTCTATTTTTCCCTTTTCATCTATTCTTGAATTCTGCTCTTATTTTTTTATAATCTTCTATATTTATTTTCCTTTTTCAATTTTCTTCTTTCTCTTTCTCATTTCTTTTTTGCTCTCTCACACTCCCAGTTCCACCATTCTGACTTTATTTCCGTATTGTTTTTTGTCTTTTTAAATCTTCCGCTTTTCCGTTGCCATCTTCATTTTTTCTATAATTCTTTTCAATCTTCTTCGACCTCTTCTGCTGCTTCCTGCTCTTCCTCCATTTTATTCATATACTTTTCTATAGTTTTGTCATTCCATATTTTTTCTCTCCCATTGTATAAACTTTCTTCTGCTTCTTATTCCTCTTTCTCTCCTATCAGAATCTACTTCAATCGGTTGATGATCTGAATCTACATCATCTCCTATTCTATATGCTCTTTTCTCCCTACTTGATTCATTGACCGTGACGTAGTCAATTATCGATCCTCCTCTCCCTTCTATATATGTTACCTCTCCTTCTCCTCCTTCTTCCATATTCCCATTCAAAATCGTCCATTCTCTCTCTTCACATAGTTCCAATAATTTTCTACCTTGCCCGTTTATTTTTTATCTTTCGACTTTCTTTTGCTTTGTTCTCCATTTATTATTATCCCTCCTTCCTCTCCTGTTCTCTCGTTAAAGTCTCCTCCTATAATAAGTTTCTTTTCTTCCCTTTCTTTAATTGTCTTCTCTAATACTTCTCTCGTCTTCTCCATTTCTTTTCCATATATCGTAATTATTTCGTATATTTTCCCTTCCTCTGTCCTTACTCTTGTGCTCATAATTCTTTTTGCTTAACTTTTGTTTCCTATCTCTTCTTTCTCCCATTCCTTTCTTTTCCGGTATTATTTTTCTTTTTTGCGATTTGTATTTCCGATTTAAATTCTTCTGGCAACCTATTACTCTAGTTTTCCCAATCTTTTCTTCCAACCATGTCTTACCCTACCATTTTAAAACCCTGTATCTACCTCCAGAAATCTTCTCTTTTATTCCTTAATCCCGCAATATTCCGAAACAGTATTTTTTCTTTCTTTTTTACCCCCCTCTCACTTCAGTACCTTTCCTTCTCTTTCAGTTCCCTCTCCTCGTTTCTTTAGTTTTTGCTATCATCTGTCCCAAACCTCCTTCTTCTCTCCACCCATCTCCTTTCCATCCCTTCTACCCATAACTTCCCATACCCTACTTTCACTCTCTTCCCTTCTCCTTGCAATTTTCTAGCTTCTTTCCTTAACTTCTCTTGTATCACTTTTTCTTTTTCGTCAAATCGTTATCAATATAAATTTCTTTACCTCTCAACTTTATTTTTCTTTCATTATTTTTATTTTCTCTTCCCAACTTCCCAACTTCACTACTATCGCACTCTTTTCTACTTCTTTCCTTTTTACGTATGCGTTTGTTATTTCTACTTCTACCCCTATTTTTCTCTTAAAATCCTCTTCACTCCATTCTCTACTTGGTTGTTCTATCTTTATTGGCCCTTTTATGACGATGTTGTTCCTTCTGCTTTTTTTTCTTGTATTTCCATCCTTTTTCCATTTTTCTCAATCTTTTATCCATTTCATCTTTCTCTTTTATCCACTTTTGCCTTTCTGTTGCCCATCCTTTTTCTTTTTTCCATTTCCTCCTTCATTCTTCTAATTTTATCTTTACATTCTTTAAATCCCTCTACCATATCTCTTCTCATCTCCAATAATATCAACATTTTTATATGTTCCATTATTTTATCTTGGTGTTCCATCTCTCCCTTTCTTTCTTGTTTTGGCGTCCTCTGTGTTTTTGTGTTTCTTCTCTTTATTTCGTCATCCAATATTTCCTCCCCTTTGTATCTCCTTTTCTTTTCAAAAACTCTTCTATATTTCCCAAACTTCCCGATCTTTCACGTTTCCTCTTTTTTTCCACTCATTTATAAAATCTTATATATGCCCACCAAATTAAATTAATTTTCTATATGACTAACAAATACGCAATCAAAATAATTTTCTTTTATGTAATATAATCTTGCGGTTAAATTTTTTGTTTATACATTGTATATACGCCGATAACTTTTATCTTTATTGGTCACTATTTCCTTTATCACCTTACTTTTATTACATTAATTTTACTTTTAAATACGTAATAACTTATAATTAACTTCCAACACCTTCTTTACTTAACAACGTCCGCACTCTTCCACTTCTAAACTTCTTGACGCCCGACGTTTTAAGTCCTACCCCCAAAATAACTGGACCGACATTTTTTTAGTTATGGCATCGCGAAGGAAAAAATTTTGAGATTTTTATTGAAGCCCATTTCAACGTTAAAATGACAGAAAGCCACGCTAACACACTCAGTTTGAGTAGTTTTTTGAGGGCAAAACAGAAGTAGAATTTGAATAAGCATCCCAGCTGCTCACAGACTGAATTAGAAGACAAATCACCGCCGTCGGTTTAATATTGAAGATGAGGAAATATTTTAAAGAAGTTAAGAAGAAATTTAACCGAACAAAATATTGAGGAAAGTATAAGGGAAACAGCAAAACCTACTACGAATGGGTTGATTCAGCACGTTTGTGCTCAAATCTTTGGACGCCGATCAAAGGAGGTGATTCCGAATACTTAAACTGAACACGTTAGGCTTCCCGGGGATACTACCTTAAAAACTTACCAGCAACTTTACCTCAACGGTGAAGTGTTATATTGTTCGCCTGGGAATAGAAAACGTGAGATGGGTGTGAGACTGGTTAGTGTTATCCTACTGAGTACGAGAAGAAACCGGGTCTGACATTTTGGTTAACACTCGCCCCGCATCCTACCTAGACAAAGGATGTAACGATACCGCTAGGAGTTTTACGACTTCAAAGACTAAATAATCTTTTAAAGCCGTTTATTCTTTTTTGTTCGCGGTAACTAGAGCCTATTCACTGCGTACGGTTATTCGTGATCGAGGACAGGATGTTCCGTTACTTTCATTCTGTTCCCTGAAGCGGTTGACCGTGAGTCATTATTTCGATGTCGAAATCCGGAATCGACGGCGAAGCGGCTTATGCACTTGTCAAAAGGTAGAGCAGCTCCAAAAAGGATCGATCTGAACAATTTGCGGGATAAGACCAAAATTGTTGCTCATAAAAAACCGTTCAATCTGAGTGCGATAGCCCGGCATATCCCGCGTGAATGAACTCTGAGACGAAAATTTTTAAAAAATTAGAAATCTTGGTCCAATTAATTTGTGGGATATGACCAAAATGTCGGACGTCAAAAACTGAACAGAATGGGTGTTTTTTAGAGACTCCTGAACTCGTAGTTTCCACCAATCCAAGCAAATCTATTTCTCTCTGAAAACCTTATTTTCAAACTTATATCTGGAAAAATAGCAATTTTTCGGGATTGGTCGAAGGTCTAAAATTGTAGCGTGCAAATCCTCTACAAAACGATTGTACGAGTACGGCACCGCAAATTATAGTCGATGAAAGTAATTTAACCGTTTTGGCGATTATGGGAGGACGGGTTCGGGGGTCTTAATCCAAAAACTTGTTTGCCACTTTTACCTCCTTTTCCATGATAATTTCCGCGAATTTAAATTTTGAGTTTACTGTCATATTAATAATTGTTGTCATGGTGTCTCCTTGAAAATTATCCAAAATTAACTTTAACCAGGGAGTGAAATACTGGCCGCAATTAAAATATCTGAGTATCAGTTCGATTTATATGGACATAAACTAATGACGCTAGTGCCTTCATTACTGAATACAAAGTACGTATCCAGGACAATGGTTGAAAAAAATTTATACATATTTGATGACGTAAGTGAATTAAGCCTATCACAACTTTAGCGCCTGAATAAAAAAATTAGAAATCTTTGTCCAATTACTTTGTGGGATATGACCAAAAATGTCGGACGTCAAAAACTGAACAGAATGGGTTTTTTTTTAGAGATTCTTGAACTCATGTATTTCCACCAATCCAAGCAAATCTATTTCTTTCTGAAAACCTTATTTTTCAAACTTATATCTGGAAAAATAACAATTTTTTCGAGGGACATGTCGAAGGTCTAAAATTGTAGCGTGCAAAATCTCCTACAAAACGATTGTACGAGCACGGCATCGCAAATTATACTCGATGAAAGTAATTTAACCCTTTTGGCGATTATGGGGAGAGGGGTTCGGGGTCTTAATCCGAAAACTTGTTTTGCCACTTACCTCCTTTTCCATGATAATTTCCGCAAACTTAAATTTTGAGTTTACTGTCATATTAATAATTGTTGTCACAATTGTCTCCTTGAAAATTATCCAAAATTAACTTTAACCAGGGTAGTGAAATACTGCCGCAATTAAAATATCTGAGTATCAGTTCGATTTATATGGACATAAATAATGACGCTAGTGCCTTCATTACTGAATACAAAGTACGTATCAGGACAATGGTTGAAAAAATTTATACATATTTGATGACGTAAGTGAATTAAGCCTATCACAACTTTAGCGCCTGAATAAAAAATTATAAATCTTTGTCCAATTACTTTGTGGGATATGTCCAAAAATGTCGGAAGTCAAAAACTGAACAGAATGGGTTTTTAGAGATTCTTGAACTCATTTATTTCCACCAATCCAAGCAAATCTATTTCTTTCTGAAAACCTTATTTTCAAACTTATATCTGGAAAAATAACAATTTTTCGAGATTGGTCGAGAGGTCTAAAATTGTAGCGTGCAAAATCGCCTACAAAACGATTGTGCGAGCACGGCACCGCAAATTATAGTCGATGAAAGTAATTTAACCGTTTTGGCGATTATGGGGGACGGGTTCCGGGGGTCTTAATCCGAAAACTTGTTTGCCACTTACCTCCTTTTCCATGATAATTTCCGCGAACTTAAATTTTGAGTTTACTATCATATTAATAATTGTTGTCACAATTGTCTCCTTGAAAATTATCCAAAAATTAACTTTAACCAAGGAGTGAAATACTGGCCCCAATTAAAATATCTGAGTATCAGTTCGATTTATATGGACATAAATAATGACGCTAGTGCCTTCATTACTGAATACAAAAGTACGTATCAGGACAATAGTTGAAAAAAATTTATACATATTTGATGACGTAAGTGAATTAAGCCTATCACAACTTTAGCGCCTGAATAAAAAATTATAAATCTTTGTCCAATTACTTTGTGGGATATGTCCAAAAATGTCGGAAATCAAAAACTGAACAGAATGGGTTTTTTGAGATTCTTGAACTCATGTATTTCCACCAATCCAAGCAAATCTATTTCTTTCTGAAAACCTTATTTTCAAACTTATATCTGGAAAAATAACAATTTTTCGAGATTGGTCGAGAGGTCTAAAATTGTAGCGTGCAAAATCGCCTACAAAACGATTGTACGAGCACGGCACCGCAAATTATAGTCGATGAAAGTAATTTAACCGTTTTGGCGATTATGGGGGGACGGGTTCCGGGGGTCTTAATCCGAAAACTTGTTTGCCACTTACCTCCTTTTCCAGAATAATTTCCGCGAACTTAAATTTTGAGTTTACTGTCATATTAATAATTGTTGTCACAATTGTCTCCTTGAAAATTATCCAAAATTAACTTTAACCAGGGTGAAATACTGGCCGCAATTAAAATATCTGAGTATCAGTTCGATTTATATGGACATAAATAATGACGCTAGTGCCTTCATTACTGAATACAAAAGTACGTATCAGGACAATGGTTAAAAAAAAATTTATACATATTTGATGACGTAAGTGAATTAAGCCTATCACAACTTTAGCGCCTGAATAAAAAATTAGAAATCTTTGTCCAATTACTTTGTGGGATATGACCAAAAATGTCGGAAGTCAAAAACTGAACAGAATGGGTTTTGTTTAGAGATTCTTGAACTCATGTATTTCCACCAATCCAAGCAAATCTATTTCTTTCTGAAAACCTTATTTTCAACTTATATCTGGAAAATGACAATTTTTCGAGATTGGTCGAGAGGTCTAAAATTGTAGCGTGCAAAATCCTCTACAAAACGATTGTACGAGCACGGCACCGCAAATTATAGTCGATGAAAGTAATTTAACCGTTTTGGCGATTATGGGGGGACGGGTTCCGGGGGTCTTAATCCGAAAACTTGTTGGGCACTTACCTCCTTTTTCAGGATAATTTCCGCGAACTTAAATTTGTCATATTAATAATTGTTGTCACAATTGTCTCCTTGAAAATTATCCAAAATTAACTTTAACCAGGGAGTGAAATACTGGCCGCAGTTAAAATATCTGAGTATCAGTTCGATTTATATGGACATAAATAATGAAGTTAGTGCCTTCATTGCTGAATACCAAAGTACGTATCAAGACAATGGTTGAAAAATTTATACATATTTGATGACGTAAGTGAATTAAGCCTATCACAACTTTAGCGCCTGAATAAAAATAAATAAATTATTCCGAAAACGTAAATAAGTTAATAACTTTATAATTTGATAAAGTACATAATTTGATTAAAATAAGTGACGTCAAGGTGTAAATTGAAATAGGGTTTTTGTAAATAAAATATTGAGAAATGAAAAAACAAGCAAACGGGGAAATGGTTTTCTATAAATATTTTCGGCTTTAAAAGTTTAAAGCAACACAAACAATTCGTAAGCTAGTTTACCGTTTTTGTCGACTTTGTTCTACTTTCATTGCGCGCACCGACTTTTCCCAATTTTTGTTAAATCCAACAACTGAGTTTTTAATTTAAAGTAACTCGAACACAATTAAAGTCACGTTATATAAACGTAGTTTAAAAAAAACTTTCTCTATGGACTTATATGTGTAAGAATAAAATTATAAATATTTTTCCAAACAGATTATCTAATATTCATATGCTAATTTCTTTTAAAAAAAAAAGGTTTTTCATAATTGATTTAAGTTTAAAACCGTGTTCCAGTTGCATGCATTTTACCCTAAAAGCGTATTTTATTAGTATTCCTCCCTCTTAGGTGTAATCTCATTTTGCTAATGGCATTGCTATATTCCCGATCTTTCTTGAGAAGCTCTAAAGCTGTATAAATCTATAAACACTGGTTTGCAGGTCATCAAACTGTTCCGGCTTTGTTTCACCTGTTTTATTTTTACATGTTCATAGAATCATCAGTATTTGCTATTCTTTAGTTTTGTTTGTATACGAAATCAATAAATGAATAAAAAAAATTAAAAACCTAATTATGAACACGCATCTTGATAAACAGAAAACAAAAGTTTAAGTTTTTTGACGTCTGAAAGCAAAACCTTTACCAAAGATAGTGCTAAGTCAAAATCACTTATCTCATAAACTTCTTTCGACACTGTACAGACGGTTGAAAGATATTAGCTACCAACTTGCCACCTTAGTAGGACATAAAATCCATGATCCGCTCTATTGAGATGTCTAAAGCTGTTAAACTCAACCTCCGACAGATTTGAAGTATCAAGTTATTGTCCTTTAAATTTACGATACAAGTTTATTTTTCTATAAATTTTATGAACTGATTCAAAATATCAACAATCGTTGGAATAGTTTAAAAAAAATTGGGTCAATTTAAATACCTAAAGATAAAATATTTTGTATCATCCATGTACTTTATTAATGTTGTGTAGAATTTTAGCCGACGTAATTTAATTCTGAAAACCGAGTTCTTCGCAGACTAAAATTACTAGTGCATTATGATGCATGCAAGAAAATAGTATTATCGTATATTCATGTAGATAAGAGTACATTAAAGCACATTATATGCGCTATAACCTCCAATATTTAAATTCTTTTAGACAAAAATACAGCAATTTCAGGACAAAATAATTTAATAATTTTTACAATTAAAAACTTTATTACAACACTTCCTAAGCCCAAAATACTTGATAAAATTTTTAATAATAGTTTAAGAGAAATGATGTTGTTTTGTTCAAATAATTTGAAAATGAAACAATAATCATAATGTCACTATATATTTATATGAATTTATTTAGGTTTCTTACAGTAAGTTAATATTTGATGCACATTTTACTTTAGGGCCATCCCTAATACCCGGTGGGCCATCAGTGCGAGCTCGGGCGATATCTCGGAAAGTGTTTATACAAGGTGTTCCATACATGCGCGACAAGTTTTTTCAATAGATCTGAACATTTTTTATTGCAAGTTTGTATTCCTTGGGCAATTCTGACGTGACTTACTGTATCAAACATGATGTGTAAAATGAACGGTTTTTGCGTTATTTTACTGTCTCCAAAAAAATTAACGTTTCGAAACAAATTGAATAACTCAGTTATCCTGGAATTTGTCCAACTGCAATTTTGCAGCTTTAATATGCATTAAATGTGCTAACTAAAACTAGTTGTTGACCTTTCTAACATTGCTAAGTTTTGAGTAATCAATTATTTAAATTGAACTCCCTAAATTCAGGGATGACTTGATTTTTTCAAATAGCAGTACGTAATTTTTATGTGCTATTGAAAGTAGAATTTCATAAGCTTTCTAATGATGCGGTTGTAGGTATCTAACTTTTATGGATTTTTGCGTAAGAGTTAGATAACTACAACCTTATCATTAAAAGCTTATGAAATTCTACGTTTAACGGCACATAAAATTCCGTGGTGCCATTTCAAAAATGAAGTTATCCATGAATTTAAGGAGTTCAATTCAACCTAAAACTTAGCAAGGTTAGAAAGGACAACAACTAGTCTTAGTTAGCACATGTAATGCATATTAAAGCTGCAAAATATTAGTTGGACAAATTCCAGGATAATTGAGTTATTAAATTTTTTCGAAACGTCAATTTTCCGAAAAGTGAAATAACGTGTAAACCGTTCATTTTAAACGCCACGTATGATACATAAAGTTACGCTAGGATTTCCCAAGGAATACAAATTGGCAATAAAAATAAAAGTAGTTCCATTTAAAAAAAAACACAACTTTGATATGTCGCGCTTTTATGGAATACCCTGTAAAAACTAAAATAATTTTTATTTGCACTACCTATATTAAAAAAGTTTTTTTCTAAACGTGTTTAGGAATTTTGGTAAAGAAGAAAATTTTCAAATTAATTTAATTAAATTTTTTCTTCTTCTTATTACCTCTTCCATCCACTTCCCTTCTTCACCTTCCTCCCCCAATACCGTTTTTTCTTCATTTTCTTTTTTTCCTTAATTTTTCACACTCTCATATGCGTACTATTTTCCCATTTTTCTCTACATAATCTACATTTTCTTTCTTCGTCCACCTGCCAATATTTTTATATTTTTGCTCACTTTCCCTCTTAAATAGGCAAGCATATTATTTTGTTGTATTTCTGTTCTTTAATTTTTTGTTTTCCTCTCCTATTTCTGATTATCCATATCTCTTTCTGTTATTTCTTCTATAATACTCAATCTCCTCTAGACCTATTCTCTTGAATATCCTCCCCAGTCAGAATATAGCCTCCTATCTTCTTGCTCTCCATTTATTTTTTTTCTCCTTTACTTGCTTTCATGCTGCTTGTATTAGATTCTTACATTCCTCTTTTTTCTCATACTTTCTTCCTATAGGCTTTTCAAATCTTATAAACCATGGCGCTGCAATCAATTATTGTTAAAAGTTTGTTATAATTTATTCTACAAAATTTACTTTACTTCTAGAAAACAAATTAAATGTCAATTCATTTTAATTACCATAGTTCCATATATTTTTTCTAACCTATAAGTGTTTATTTGTTTTAAAAGGAAGAACTACTTAACTATAGTTTTCTATAAGCGAATGTATTTATGGTTCATTTAAACTTGTTTATTTTAAACAATTATTAGACAATGTCAAACCCACTGATAGAAACGTTAATATTTAATAATAAAACCCGACAATTGTTTCAGCCTAATAAACATCATTTTAAATTTGGCGTTGATTAATCAACACAAGGTTACAGTTCATAAGATTCTAAATAATTTCTATCTCCTGCTGGTGTCTTATTTTTCATTCCCAGACTCCATTTCCTATATTTTATTTGTATTTTTTCTAATTGTTTGCACTCTCCATCCCCAGATTTTTAATCCACATAACATAATAGTTTTTCCAAAGCCACATCCTTTTTACCATATACTTTCCAAATACTCTCATCTTCAAACCCCACACTTGTCCTACTATTATATTCCGTTTTTTTGCTAAATTTTGTATTTGTTTTTATCATTATTATTATTATTATTATATGTCAACGTATATACAAATATTTTGTCGTGTCTACCCTCTGAATCTCCTCATCTTCCCACCACCATTTTCGTTTTTCTATTTCCACGTTTTCTCTTTTGAAAAAATTTTTATTTTTATTTTTTTATCGTCTTTTCATTTCTTTTTCTTTATCCGCTACCATTACCATGTTATCTGCGTATATCAGCGCTCACACCTTTTCTTTCCCAATCACTATTCTCCCCCTTTGTTGCCCCTTCAACACTTCTTCTAGGTCATCCACGTATATTGAAAATAACGATGCACTTAACCGGCATCTTTTCTATTTTTTCTCTGAACTTTTTGTCTCTTTCTTTTTCTATTTTCTGTACTATGTGCTCCCCTATTCCTTTTTCTTTAATCGTTTCCACAACTTTTTTCTATTTACGTTGTTGATTGCTGCCTTGATGTCTATAAAATTGCCTAGACGTTATACTTTGTTTTTTATTATTTATTTCAAATGTTTATATTATCAATTGTTTTCTTTTAAACTTGCTTGCTGATATGTTTTTTTCCACGATTTCTATTTCCATTCTTTTCTGCATTAGCGTCGCATATACTTTATAACCTATACATCCCACACTGACCCCCTTGTAATTCCCCTCTTTCACCGGTTTCCTCCTTTGTATATTAAACAGATTATTGCCGCTTTTCAGCCACTTGGAAATCCTTGTTGTCTTTATACCTTATTTATTATCTAACCCATTGTTTCTTGTTTTTTTCTAGTATATAATCATTGTTTCCTCTGTATTCCATTATAGCCCGTCGCTTTTCTTTTCTTTATTTTATTTAATGCTTCATTTACCTTTTCTATTTTTATATCATTTTTTCCATTCTTTCTTTATTTTGTCTCTACTTTTTGCTTTTTCTCTGCTTTTCTTCTTTAGCATCTTCTATATTTCTTTCTTATTTTTTATTTCTTTTATGCGTTTTTCCATTTCCTCTTTATATTTCTGTTTTTTTCATTTTTTTAGATTTCTGTTTTGTACTTTAAAAATCTCAAATTTTCAACATTCTCATTGCTTTTTTGAGTTTTTTTTGGTTGTTTACATTCCAATCCCTACCATTTATTTCTTTCTTTTTTCTACCATCATTTTTACATGATTTTCTCTACTTTATCTTCCATATTTTTTTTTCCTTTCATACTTTTCCACTCTTACTTCTTTTTTTTTCTCCTTTAAAGTTAACTCTAGCGGCTGGTAATCAGATTCTACCTCCTCTGTCTGAAAGTTGTCTATTTCTTCTATCACTTGCCCGTTCACTAACACGTACTCAACTACTGTTCTATTTCTAAAAGTGTATTTTTTGAAAAAGTTGGAAAATATAAAATGAACGAACATTGCTTGCTATCAAAAAGCATAAATGAACATTTTTGTGGTATTTTGTATAGTTTCAAAGGAGAGAAACCACCCCTAAAAGTTGTTTTTGTTGTTCTATTATTTTATTATTTAAAAATCCTACAAAAACAATTTAAAAGATCTTATTTGTTTAGAAAGAATCAAGTTATTTTAAATAATATAATATAAATCAGAAAAAAGTTCAGAAAGAAACAAATTTTAAGGGTGGCATTTTCTTCCTTCCTTATACGATAATACAACAAAATTATTAATTTTTGCTTTTTAGTAGCAAGAAATGTTCGCTAATTTTAAACGTGCCAACATTTTTTTTTTCAAGAAAAAAATTAAAACCTGTTTTTCTTTGTGCCATCTTTAAGAGACTGTGACCAAGCAGGGGTTGCTCATATGAATTTTTTATATGAAAGACATTATTTTTCGACTAGGAATCACTACATATATTTTTTCACACTTTCACACAAATTATTTTTTATTTTTAACATTAGCGCCCAGCCGTCAATTTTAATGAAGTTTTCGTTATGCTTTTTCATACAGAGTGCTTTACAATAAGTGACTTTTTAGACGTTATGGTTGACCTTAACTTCCTTATTTTAAATAGCATGTCACATTTTTTATGTGAGATTTGAATTCTACTGGATATTTTGGGGTTTCAATACCATTTACTAACTCTAAAATTAATATTTTTTGAGTTAATCCAAGTTTAGAAAATCTAATACAGAAACTTATTCAACTTTGAAAATTAATAACGCCCCTTATGTTAAATTCTAGTAGCACAGTCTTTGGTCGTGGCCAGCTAAAAGTCCTGATTTCAGTAGTTTGTCAGTTTTTTCATATTTATGAAAGTTATTTTATTTATAATTTCTGGTGTTTAAACAATTTAATTGAGTATGAGAAAAAATTAAGTTAGCCACATGGGGAGTTATTAATTTGGATTAATTTTTTCTTAATTTCTTAACTTTAAAGTTAGTGAATAGTATTAAAATTTGCTCTAAAATATCTAGTAGAATTTAAATCATAAAAAATCATGACATGTTGTTTAAAATATGGAAGTGCTAGACCATTGTCATTATATTAATTAAATAGAGCATCTCTGTAATGCCATACGAAAATGTTAAGTTTCAATTGGTTTGAAGTTTCACTACAACATCTAATAAGCCACTTACCAAAAGCACCCTGTATGTTAAAATTACTGCTAGTAAATTATAAAGACATGCAGAATAATGTTAGATAAAACGTTTTATTGTTCGTATTTGTCAAGTATTTTTCGACTCCTATGTAAGTCATTTATTGGAATTTAACAATCTCGCTATGATACAATTTTTATAATAATACAATTTTAGAACCAATATAATTGCAAAATTCAGAATCAATAGGAATGCACTGTTCCTTATTACACCTATCGGCTACGTCAAATATGAATTTACCACATTTGACAATTCGTCTTTAGTTTATTACATAATTTAGAAATGTAGATGCAACTGTATTAATAATTGTTTTAATTTTTCAGTTCCGAAGATTTCAGTCTTCTTCCGTAAACTGTAAGTACATAACAATAATATACATCTGTACTTTAATACAAATAGTTAACTAAAGAAATGCAATCCAGTATTTAAAATTTAAAACTGTGTCCTTTTTAACGCTATACCTACATTATATTGTGAGAAAAAAAAATTATTGACTAAAATCTCTTGATACAATTTGGTTTTTGTTTAAACATTTTTAATTATCATAATTTGAAACACATGGAAGAAAAAGCAATTATGATTTAAATATCGCTACGTGTTAAGCTATAACACGAGGGTTGGTATCTTCACTTTCATTTTTAATTATGTATATTCACAACACACTCAACGTTCTAATCAGTGTGTATGCTCTCTATAGTCTAGAATCGCACCAACTGTAATTTTTATGTTCCCGACCTTCATAAAACCAGGGTTCTTTGCTAAGGGTTTACATAAATCCCTAAACTGCAATACATATTGCAAAAATAACCGTGGTTGAACATTATTATAGCAACGTTTTTTTATAATCAATAAAGTTTTGTTTTAAACGTTTATAATTTTTTTTTAAAGTATTGTTTCTAATAAGTATTTCAGTTTTAATTTATTAATTCTTAAAGGTCCGCTAAATTAAATTCGATTTTAATTAAATAATTAATTTGGAATTTCATTGGTTGAATTGAAGTTTTTCACACAAAATATGATGGATTAAATATTTAATGGAAATTAAATTACAAGCGCTCATATGAAAGTAACATTAAAACAATTGTTTTGAAAAATGAAATTTATATGTACGGATATGATGTTAGTGTAAAATATTACAAAATTATTACAAAACGGTTTTATGGAAAAATAATAACTTTGATGGATCATAAAAGAGAAACTTAATATTTAACATAATTGTAATAAAAATGTATTACTTAGAAATTAGAAATTCTACCGAATGGAACTAAACAAAAATTCAAAATTTATCGTTAGTGAATTAAAAAATTAAAGATCAAGAAATTGATAAAGAGTTGGTCCTTCCCCTGGAGTTTAAAACCCCTTACATCTTTGAGACATAGATAAAATAGGATTGTCTAAGTCTTCTCGTGGAAGAGAAGGTATGGAGATGGAATTCTTACTTCATTCAGCCAATTAATAACAACTCTTGACAATGTGGACGTGCGTTGTCATGAATAAGAATTTAATTTCAGCCCTATGTTTCTGCAAGTGGTTGAACAACAGGTTCAAGAATATTCTAGATAAATTGCTCAGCCGGTACCTCCTATTTTGACGCGTCCACTTCGACGCCGTCATCTCGACATCACCGCTTCGACGCGAAATCATCTCGACACAAAATCATCTCGTCGTTTATCCATCTCGACGCGAGATTATATTTGCGCTAATTGGTGTTACGGGTGGTGTTTTTGATTTTCAGTGTGTTTGTATTTTGGTGACAACTACAAACAACGTATGTGATTGATATATGATGTTCTTCATAAACATTTTTATAAACTGTTAAAAAATAAATAAATAAACTTGAAATTGGTCTTTAATAGCTATACAAGGTGATTTTTTTTGATAGACCGTTAGACGTTACGGCAATAGGTACCTGTCAGAATAAAAACATAAAAATTTGTAATTAAAGGTTTCCGGTATTGATCTACAAAATGAAAATGTGTATAAATTTTGGCAGCTTCCGGTTATACGAAAAGTTGACCATAGCTTTGTTATTTTAAGTAGAATACCCGGTATATGTTTGACTTTTGAATTGTTGACATAATTCTACATAAGTACTAATAACAATATTTTATAAAAAAACATTGAGGTTTCACTGTAACTAGAAAACTTTGGTAATTCAGTGATAAATAATAATAATTATTATTATTATTATTATTAAATTTTCCATGTATTTTTATTACTCTAAAATGGTTCTATGATACCTTTGTAAAATATTTTAATATTTTTATACAAGGCAAATGAAAATTGACTACTTTTTTTCTCACCCTTTTAGGATTCTATAACTAATTTAGAATAAAAATATCCCTATACTCAAGATTTTTGGAATGTTCTTGCTTCATTTTTAATATTTTGTTTCCAATTACTGACAAAATTACTAATTGGACCTGCCTTGGAAAGATAGTATTAAGAAAAACTTTTATGGCTACTTTTTGCATTCTAAAGGCTCATCTCAACGCCAGCTCATCTCTACGCAAACGCATTTCGACACTAGATCATTTTTGCGCGAGCTTATCTCTACGTGAGTTCAACTCGACGCTAGTTCATCTCAACGCGTAAATGAAAACAAAGCCGTTTGAGACTTATATTTACAAACTTTTTCTTTAAAATTTATTTAAAAAACAAGTTTATTAGATTTTGTCCATATCGCAACCGATATGTTTCAATAATAAATTTGTCTTTTTTGGCATTATTAGCACTGAATGTATGTCTACTAAAGGTACGTGATTACATAACTCTCTAATTAGACAAAAAAATAAATTAAAACCAACGTTTCGTTAAAAAAATCAGTATAAGGAATATGTTTCAAAATACTTTAAACACAAAAATGCATTTCTTTAATGTGGCACTTTAACTTGATAGATTACGCTCAAATTCAAATAAATTGTTCAAGTAAATAATGAAAAAACTATTCTTTGCGTAAAAGATATTTTTGAAGATATTGTTAAAAAAATTAATTTTAAGTGGTTATTGTTTCTCGGTAATTTATAATTTTAGTCTACTAACTCTAATTCGTCGAAAGTACTGAAGAAATTAGTATGATACAATTTTTATTTTATAACTGTCGCATAACTCTCAATTGTATGTATAAGATGCAAACCAGAAACATATTTTATTGCAATTTAATTATAGTCAATAGTTGATTATTACTTTCATCTAGTAGTATAATTACATTAGACAACAAAATACAGATGAACTTACGTCGAGTTCAGTTTGCTGCTAGATGAGCTGTCGTCGAGATGAGCTAGTATCGAGATGAGATGGCGTCGAGCTAAGCACTCGTCGATATGACTTGGTGTCAAGATGAGATCGCGTCAAAACGGCGTTGTCGAGATGGTAGCGTCGAAGTTAAAATAAGCTGTCCTGTATTTCTTGACACCATCTTCCAAAAAAGGGTCACCTTGATGCTTTGTATGTTCACATTAGTTAAAAAGTGATTGCTGACAGGACTTCAGATTGCAATACGTTTTTTATAAAATAAACAATTAATCAACAATTTACAATTTTAGGTATTAATTATTTTAAGTGAAATGAAATTAAAATATTTATCACCTAAAATGCAATTAAATAGTTTTTAAGAAAACAACATGTATTACTTTTTAAGATCCAATTTGTTCTTTAAAAATGGCTTAGTCTCGTCCGAAAATAGTTACGTCACCTTATTTTAAATTTTATTAAATGATCATGATCAGTTACTGACTTTAAGTTACAACCACATTATTTATTTAATATGGATTTTATCTATAAGTTTCCTGGCACTCATCTGATATTCTAAATTATAAGGTCGTCTATAATTGGAGTAAATCGATGAAAAGTATTCTTCAGATATCTACAATGTATTACATTTGAAGTATTTCTTCTGTTTGTAATGGTATAAATAAACCGATCACGTTTCTTTAAGTGCATGACTATTCGTGCAAGCAATTATGACCTGTACTACCTTCATAAAAGCAGCAAATTCTTTTGTTAAATAAGATATTATTCACGTAATTCCGTGACGGTTATTTCATATTGTTCACGTTTGCGAAGTGATAGTGTTTCAATCACTGTTAAGCAAATAAACATGCCACTGGACTTTCCTTTGGTGTTTGGCTAATTTGAATGATTGACATGAACTAAAACTAAAAAGTAAAACCTAGAACAGATTTGTTTTTTTTTACTATGTATCTTTCTTTTTTCTCAAAAAAAAACCTTTATTGTAGGACAACCACAAAAGGTAGAAGTTCAACTTTAAAGTTGGTCCTCCACTCTACAAAAGCAAACAAAAAAAAGTAAATAATCCTAATACTAGTTGAGATTTTACACTATTAGCTATATTCTGTTAAAAACATATTTTTTGATGCTACGTTTAATGGTTTCTTTGTTTGTATCTATAGAGTTTAAGACATTATCAAATTTGTTAAGTAGAGTTGGTGCCATGTATGCAAATAAATTTTTGTAAATTGATGTGTTGTGTAAAGGAATGTTATATTTATTCTTAAATCTAATATTTACATCATGCAAATTACACTTTTGATGTAGTTTATTATACAAATACACAGGTTTGCGTTTTGATCACATTGTATGCAGTTATTGTATAAAAAATGTAGTAATTTTTATTTATTTTAGAATATTGTTTGTTTTCTAATAGGGTATAACATGTTCTCTGTAATTTAAATCAAAGTAAAAACGCCAGCAACGGTTTTGCATCTTTTGTATTTTGTTTCTTAGATGGATTGTTAGAAAAGTATAGTATACAGTACAACAGTAGTAAAAATTACTTAGAATTATACTCCTAGACAAGTCCCATTTAACTTGAGAAGGTAATATTTGCTTAAATTTATTGTAACGGTTGCAGTTCACAAATAATAATAGATAATAATAAAGTGACGGCTCTAGACATGAAACCTAAAAAAAAAGAAAGAACAATATTTGGTTTGAAATAGCGTACTAAATTTGTGGGAGGTCCCATATTTATAAGCGTTAGCACAGCAGTGTCTGGCTAAGTCGGTGAGATGGGGAAAGTCCTTAGAAGAACTAAAAGAAAAAAACTGCTACCTAACAAAGCGCCACGTGCTGGGTAACGGAGAGAAATAAAACCGATCAACAGGAATTCACTAGGTTTTACTTAGAGTCTAACACGCTACAACAAACACAAATCACAAGACATATAAATACAGTACAAACAAATTAAAATATTAGAAGTATCTAGGAGAAATGATAGAGTTTGTCGCATGAAACTTGCGTGCATTAGCAATAACCAATTAATTGTAGTCCGGGTTTAAGTATGTCGTAATTCAGTTAAGTTTTTCGTTTATTAACCCCAAAATTGAAGTAGCGTACCATTTAAGATTGGTGGTTGAGGAAACTTGACGTACACCCGTCACGTACACACGGTGACTTAAAAACTCTCGTTCTAATACGGAATGTAACTCCCGCCAATCCAATAGGCCTTTTGTTTTAGCTTACCCCGCGATACCGACAACGCCCCTAACTCTGAAGGAGTTAGTGCCAACAGCAACGAGCGTGGGTGGGTAGAGACTACCCCGAATAACAATTCTCTTAAACGCTAGAGATATAACCGCTTGATGTCGCGTGTACTTAAGTTTTGAACGCATGCAAATATGAATTAGTTCCTTAAAACGATAACTTAGCTGTATATTGTTGTACGTAGTTCTGATAAGGAAAGTCCTTGCTAACGACCGCTAGTTGACAGCTACTCGAAGATCCGTATGATTTCGTTGGGAAGAAATAGAAGACCCAACTCTAGAAGCAGAAAATTGCCTTTATGAATAGCAGGCGCACCGCGTGCGTGACCCCAACCGTTGAAGGATGTTCGCCCGTGTATCTTTAAAGTCGGCGACAGCGCGATCGTAGGCAAGTTTGGTGTCACAAAAGGGTTTCTAATTGCTCGTTCCAGCGCCCCAAAAAATTATCCCGACAGTCAATTATAAGTAGAATATGAGGTCCAGACACGTGCTATAGCAATACGTTGTAATTAGCAATTAATACAACCACTAAATTAACCAGAGAAATAGCAAAAAACCCACTTACGGCGTAAATTGGTCGGTTTTATATTTCCACACTAATTTATCGTGCAATTATTAAAGCCACAATAAAATTTTGTATGTAGTTTTTAGCTTCGTAAACTACCGCGAATCGCCCAGAAAGTTTTCAAGATGTCGGCCCGTCGCTTCGATTAAAACTGATCCATCAATAGGAAAATTCGTTTCAATGCGCGGTAAATTTGATTCTTGTCGCAACGCGCAACTCGAAAGATTTTGGACCGTAACATTATAAAATGACTTAAGTTTAATATGAGCATTTTTTAATAACTTTGTAACATGAGACTTAAAAGACAGATTTTCGTCAAACAGAACATGCAAATTTCTTGCACTATGGAAAAATTAATCACCAAATTGTTAAACGTAATATTAGTTGTAATTAGTTGACGCACATGATCACATGAAGCACTAGAACATATATACATTGTTACTGACTTGGATGGGTTAATGCTGAGACCATTTTCTGATGACCACTGTAAATCTTTTAAAGGTTTTATTGAGAATGTTAACTGCACTATTAATTTCAAGCGCGAGTTGTAGATTTGTGTGTCATCCGCAAATAAATGTAGACTGCAAATCTGCTGTGAAAATGGTGGACAGAAGTGTTCTAAGTATGCTCTCTTGAGGTACACCCTGCGACACAAATGCCTCTCTTAATAATTAGCCATTAATATTTACAGTTTGCGTCCTGTAGGTAAGATAACTTTGAAATCAATTCACTGCAGACTTAGAAATTCTATAGTAGCGCAGTTTGGCAAGGATCAGTTTGTGATTAATATAGTAATCTAGCAAAATCAAGATTGTAATTTTTAAAATATCCATGGTCTTTACAATATCATTCGTTATTTTTAATAAAGCAGTATTAGTACTGTGGCAACTTCTAAAGCCAGACTGAATTACTGGTAAAATATTCTCATTAGAATGCTGGGCAAGTTGCTCAAAACAACCTTTTCCATTGTGTGTTTAGCGTTGACTTTAGATTCAGTCATTACTCAGCACGTATTGCATCTACATAAATGCAAAAGAAGAAAAGTTTTATAAGCTTTTATTTTTATTCTAATTAAAACGTTTTTGATTTATTTGAGAAAAACCTTCCAACAACTTGACCTTTTAAATGAAAAATCATGTTTTTACTCCAAATTCTCGAAATATGTTCATAGAAATTGAAATTTATAATTCCACCCCAACAAGAGAGCCCAATAGAAAAACTTTTGTTCTTTTGACCTATATTGTACTTACTATCCTATTTTCACAAATTTGGAGCAAGAATCCCTTAATAACTGACTATAGTTATAATTTATAAAATATTGTTTGTTCTATAAGAAGGCAGCGAGAATAAAGAAAGAAAACGTGTGTAAGTAATATTTTTTGCAAAAAAGTTGACGATTTGCTAGACTACACGAGCTGTTTTGAAATTAAATGTTTTTGTACACTACATGATTTTACTGATTACAGATACTCTCTGTATTGATTTTTATATATACAATATGTCCCTCTAAGTTGGAATCATATGAACAACTTTTTATTATTAATTTTAGAAAAAAAGTTATTCTTTATAAAAAGTTCTGCATGTTCTAAAATCTAAAATACACTCATCAAATATCAATTTTTTTAGTCGTATACGAGGTTTGTCAAAAATATGAATTTTACTCAAGAGTAAAGTACCTTTAATTTTAACAATATCGAAAAATGTTATCAAAAAGGTGATCAGAAATAAAAACTACGTTCAAATATGCAATTACATCCATTTACATTAAAAATTAAGTTTATTTTGTTTTTATAATATTTCTATTTTGAATGAATATTTATCTCTTGTGATTATTTATTATTATTTATGATAATTTGACTAAAATATTATAATATACTTTACGATGCTGTGAGTCATTTTATTTCTACAGGGTGTTGAACTTTTATTTTTCAAAAATGTTCAATAAATATAATAATGTTATCAATGTAAATGATTGCAATTGCATATTTAAACGTAGTTTTTAATTCTGCTCAACTTTTTTAATAACATTTTCCAATATTGTTAAATTTAAAGGTACTTTACTCTTGAGTAAAATTCATATTTTTTGACAAACCTCGTATACGATTAAAAAATTTGATATTTGATTACTGTATTTTAGATTTTAGAACATGCAGAACTTTTATAAAGAATAACTTTTTTCCCAAAATTAATAATAAAAAAGTTTTTCAAATGATTCCAACTTAGGGGGACATATTGTATATATATACAGGGTGTCTCAGATAAGGGTGGCAATATTTCAAGGGTACATAGAGAAACTCCAGATTAGAGATTTGAGATAATAAATCTATGTCCGGAAATGTGTTGCTTCCGATATACAGGGCCTTGAAAAAATTCAAAATTAATATGGTAGTCAAGTGTTTTTTGAAGTTCAGGTGAAGACAACGATACTCAAACCTCTTGCCAGTTGCGGTATTAATTTTGTTTTCGTTGTCGCCATGACAATATTCATTGTTCACTACGTTTTTATTGTCACCTGAAGTTTTTCGATAATGAGCTCTTTGAAAGACATCCAAATGGATTTTATTTTTTTCGCGGAAACGACGCGTCGGAGAAGAAAAAACAAGAGAGCGTTTCTTTTCCAAATTGATTGGGAATGTGAAAAATGATTCCAATATTTGGAAAAACCAGTGGCGTGCTACATTTTCTCTTAAAACTAAGTGAGAAAACCGAAAGTCCGGTCCTGGAAATTTTTAGAAGAGTCGGATTGGCACATAAATATGACCAATACTTTGCTTGACATACTCTGGAAATTTTAAGAAAATCGATCAACGCGTTTTCAAAATACAGACAAAACATATTAATTTTTGAATTTTTCAAGGCCCTGTATATCGGAAGCAACGCATTTCCGGACATAGATTTATTATCTCAAATCTCTAATCTGGAGTTTCTATGTACCCTTGAAATATTGCCACCCTTATCTGAGACACCCTGTATATATATATATATACATATATATATTTTTTTTTTTTTTTGATAGAAAGTAGAAAACTTTTATGAACAGTATTTACTCGTTATTACCACTAAAAATTAATAAAGCGAGAACTCACTTTTTAACACATACTTTGTTAATGACGTAAAAGTTGTTTACGTTAGCGTAATATGTTGTTTGTCAACATGCTCTAGTAATTTTAGTGCTACCCAAACGCACTCAACTTTCCAAGTAGATTTGTCTGCTGCCATTTTAATAAATTGCACCAGTAAAAAGACCATTAAAAATACAGTATTAAATTTATAAACAATGCTTCCATTGCAATATTTGTTCAATTAAAATAATTTACAATTTTGAATGTAAACAATTTTATATTTCAATAAAAACATACACATCTGCGAAGTTTAAAACGATTTCAAAGTTTTGTTAAAATTAAATGATTGTTTGGTGTTTTGTTTATTTAGGGCTATATTTCTAACTCAACTCAATTAGAATTGTATCCCACAAAATAAATAACAATTACCCAACCCTGTAAATACAAGTTGAGCTAACAGAGATCAAGTACCTTTCATTTAGACAACCCCACGCGAAAGAATCGACCTCCAATTTCTTTTAACTGCGATATATAACATTCTAATGATTAAACATTTATACAAGACTAATTAATTTGTTGCTTTTGTTATTTAGTGCTATTGAACTGTTAATCTAATAATTGCAGTAGTTAAGTATATAAATAATAAATAGTAGTGTTTTATGCGCCTAATGCTTAAACGGAATGTTACGTATTTATTTCAAGATAGGTAATGTTTGTATGTGGCAACTAAGGCGTAACTACTTTGCCGATTAACAAAAAACTTTAAAGATTTTTCAAATAATAATTGTTGTACTGCACCACTTGACGGTTTTATCTGGTAATCTGTTAAGGAAAAGGTGTAGATCAATTTCGAGTAATTGACCACGACCAAAATAGAAATTCACAAATTTGAAATAGAATTTTGGGATTGCAAAATATTCTGGCACACTTCTAGGCTTGTGCGGTTTATTAAATGCATTACTTTGTAGCTCTAGAAATAGAAAATATAAACAATATAGTGTTAGATTTGACTGTCATCGCGGTGACAGATTTGTCATGCAAATAATAATTATTTATATCTTAAAACATCTATTTCCAACCTTTCGTAGTGAAGAAAGTATAGTATGTTACACAGCAAGTATGAAATTTACGATGCTCCCTCGTGATTCCTCATACTCGCCTCGGCTCGCGTTAGAACCTTTCACTCACATCAAATTTTTATTCTAACCATGCTACAGAATATACTATTATAATATTTCTAAAAAATCAAACTAAAAATAAACGTGCAATATTTTGAATAATACATAACAATAAAATAAATAGCTTTCGTAACCATGTATTCCAAACACGAAAAAAGTTGACAAACGTTTTCTATCTTAAATTCAAAATCAATGGAAATATTTTTTTTGGCACATTTTTAACACAACATAGCTACATATTTTATTAGATAGATAAATAAGAACTAATTTATGTGGTAATGTGAGTGTTTAAAGGGTAAACAGTAATTTTATAATAATTTACGAAAATTACGATTGTAATTGTAATTTTATATTAATAAAATTATAATCGATGTTATTATCAATACAATTTTTGTAAACTGAGTTTAATCTATTTTTAAAAATGTTAAATTTACTTTTCAAAATTGTATTATAATTATAATAAACTTAATTTAAAAAATACTGCAATTGGAATCGAACCCTACTTCGAAAACGCAAAAGATTACTAGGCAACAAATTAACCATTTCTTCTACTAGGACTACTCTTTCAATATTCATAATATCACATCAATTTGTTTTATTTTATCTATTCAACATAATATATTCTGCTAGAAAAAAGATATGCGTTCATTTTTAATTTTAAATAGTAAATGTCCATCTTTCCGTAGGATACACGTTATAGTGCTTTAGCATGATGAAAGTAACCAATTTAATTAAAATTCAGGTAATTAATTTCTGGAAAAACCCTTAGACACGTATATTGCTACTTTTAACTGCGCAAAATTTGAACTAAAAATTTATATACAGGGTGATCCAGATACAAGTGCTAAAACAATCTTACCTTTTTTAAATAGAACGCCTCGTATATTTTTGCATATTTAGATTGCCTGTAAAGTTCTAGTTTTTTCGTGTATAGTATTCCTTACCTATTTGTTTATCTGTTTATAGCATAGTCGTCGGGGCTAAAATATTACTAAAGATCGCACTAAATTCTCACCAAAAAAGAGCTGCTAGAATGGTTAATTGTTTATAGTACTTTCAAAAAAAAAATTATTTTGAACTCGAACGACCCGGGTAAGCCTCGTAAAATGGCCCGGAAAATTTAAAAAAAAAACGCTTTTTTAGGAATATCTCGTTATAGATCGCAGAATTATGAAATTTTACAAGAGATAAAATTTCCTACAAAAAAGGTTCTATACGTCTTTTTACTATAATGAATCGGTAACGTGATAAATCATTGTATTCTAGCCATAGTTTAATATGTCTAAACAGGGTGATTCATAACTATTGGCACATAGGCTAAGGGCGGGTTATTTAGGGTAAAATATGAACATAGGACTCAATATTCCTTAATAAAATATTGCTCTAGAAAAAGATACAGAGCGTTAAATTATTTTTTTTTAATTTTTGTTAATAATTTGACTGTAAATTTATTAATTCCTATCAAAATTTGCAAAGAGGCTTAACTTTAGTCCAAAAACATTATTTTATGTACTATTTTATAATTTGTTGTAGGGGAGCCACGTGAATGATTTCTAATGATGAAATCGACTGGTAACTTTTTTTGAAAAAACTTTTTAGTGATTTTGATCAGAGAATATGACGCAAACATCATTTCTACATAAATTGGTGCTCCTATTTAAATACGATAATTTCATCTGTTTCCGAGAAAAACGCAGTGTTAGAAGAGGATTTCAAATATTACTTCATTTATCAAGGGTACGTTTTGGACTGTCAGATAATTATGCTTCTCTGTAGATTTTGATAAAATTGATAAATTTACAGTAAAATTTTTAACAAAAATATAAAGAAAAATTTTTTTTTATCTAACGCTTTGTATCTTTTGACAGCATTAAGGCGTATTGTGTTTTATAGTCATGTTTTGGTCTAAATAACCTGCCCTTAGCCTATGTCCCAATAGTTATGAATCACCCTGTATATATTATATTAATTAGATAGCTTATACAGGGTGGGCCATTAGTGCAAGAAAGGTAGATATCTCGAAAAATATTGGGGTTAGAAAAAAACTTTCGCAATGAAAGTTATGCAAATTCATGAGCTCTACATTTTAAAATTATTTTTGTTTATACAAGGTGTTCTATAAAAGTTCGAAATACCAAAGTTATGTTGTTTTAAATGAAACAATCCATTTTTTATTACAAATTTGGATTCCTTGGGAAATTCTAATGTGACCTTATGCATTATACATAGTGTAAAAATAGAGAGTTTTCGCATTATTTCACTTTTTACGTAAAATTGACTTTTCGAAAAATTAAACAACTCAGCTATCCTGGAATTTATTCAACTGCGATTTCGCAGCTTTAATATGCATTACATGTGCTAATTACAGCTGGCTGTTCACCTTTCCAACCTCGCTTGGCTTGGCATCACGTAATTTTTTGTGTGTCGTTGAACATAAAATCTCATAAGCTTTCAAATAATAAGATTGTAGGTATCTAACTTTTACTCAAAAATTCGCAAAAATCCGTAACAAAATTATTTTCAAAATTTGATTCTTCTTGTGGTTCCTATCCGTTACGGATGTTGGCAACCAGCATGGCAAGCCTAACTTTGTTTACGGCAATGCGGAAGAGTTCGGCTGATGATTTTCCGGTCCACTTCCTAAGGTTATGCAGCCAAGATATTCTTCTCCTTCCTGGACCTCTTCTTCCATCGATTTTTCCCTGGATGAAATTTGATTATAAAACAGTAATTTCTAGTATTAACAACTTGTAAAATCTTTTAGGCAATCCGAAAAACCAATAGAAATGTGTGATAAATCGGGAAATATATAAAATAAATTGTAAAGACTGTAAACAAGTATATATATATAGGGCAAAACCAAGAGATTTATTAAAACTCGTTCTAAAGAGCACTTAGCTCATGTCAAATATTATCTCAGGTAGGTCCAGTGTTGCCATGCATATGCTTGAAAATGGCCATAGAGTAGGCGACATTGAATTAATTAAGAAGGTAGATAATAAAAACGAACTTGATTCTTGTGAAAGTTTAGAAATTTTTAAAAACAGAAATTTGCTTATGAATTGTGAAGATCACGGTCCATTAGGTTTTTGAATTATTCAAGCTTATACAGGGTGTGTCTCCACGATAGCATGTTAGACGAATAATGAGAACGAAAAAACTGATTCAGCTGAAAATTTGATAGTATATATAAGCTTCCTATTGTTTTTATTTTTAGTATCGGTTCTCTGATGATGATAGCTTAGCTATTGAAACACGTGTCCGAGTATAGTTTTTTGTTTTTTCCCTTTTGTTAACGTCCTCTAACTTGAATACGGATAGCGTTACAAAAATTTTTTACTAAGCAAACTTCAATTATTTTTCATTTTCTACCTATCCTAGAGACGGGTCACTTTTTTTTTAAACACCCAGTATATTGGCAGACTGGTTAATTTTTGAAAATGTAAGTTAATATATCAAAAGCAGCTCAACTCATTATAATTCCTCCTTAGTTTGATTTTTCTTGGTTAGTGTTATTTTTATCCTAGGTGTACATATGTGTCTACGATTTTTATTATTTTATTTCTCAAAGTTATGTCTCTTTCCTTTCCTCTTGTATTCTGTTCTGTTTTTCTTCATTTTAGTTTTATATTTTGTGATTTGTCATTTAGTGTCTGCAAAATTATTTGTGGATATGACTTCATAGTTGTTGGCTATCAGATCTGGGTCTTCCTTGTACCTGAAGTCATTCGGTAGTTTTTCGTTTATGTTCTCCGTTTTATTTTCTCCGTCCGTTCTAGACCTAAATAATTTCGGTGATGATGTTTCCCTTAACTGGCTCTTTTATTTATGGGTAAGATTTATGTATCAAAATGCAAGGTTTTTTCAATAGCTCGTGTTTCAAAGTGTTCAAATTTTCCTTGCAGACGGCCAATGCATCTAGCGGAAGATATATGGTGTTTTCTTCTTTAGTAATATTTTGACGTTGTGCAATGCTGTAAGTCGGTCTAAAACCGGCTTGTACGTTTGATGACAGTTGTCAGTTTGTTAAATAGACGATAATAACACTCAAGGAACAAAAACACAAAAAAGTATGACTAAATAGATAGAAATATTGTCGAAAATATTGAATACATTTTTGATCGTGTGCGGTTGTATAAATATTGATAGCGTCTTAAAATATTGATAAATTGATCAATACATTGATGTTGTTGCAGCTCCTGTGATGATTATTCTGCTAGTTATAATTATTAAGTTTCATTAGTAAACAAATTTAATACATGTTCACTCAAATAATTAAATTGTATCAATAAACAAAATATTGGTGTTGCTTGTTCATATTGTGATGGTTGCATTTAAGTTTATATAAAAAATCTAATTGAACAAAATGGTTTAAAAGTTATTGAGTTAATAAAATTTTGGAAACTTTAAAATTATTATTTTGTTTTAACCTTAGGGTTTTTAAAATAAATATAACTTAATAATAAACAAAACATTTAATTCAATTTTAAACCAAATATAAAATTTTATTCATACAACGGAAATTTATTTTGTCTTAATTCAATCGTGCACGCTCAAAAGAAAATTTAATTAAATCTATTAAAATTTGTTCACTATAATCTTAAGGATATTATTTTAACGCAAAATAACAACAAAATCTTACGTTTAACTTTATTTAATTTTCCATTTTAATTGTTAAATGTCCATTTAACGGTTAATTATTATTTGTTATTTTAATACGTCCATTTATGGATAAAATACGAGTTTTTTTAATTACATCTTGACTCTTCGACTTTCAAACTAACATTCTAATTATTTAAATTCATTTTAGCTCGTTGACAATTTGAAAGTGAGTTCTTTTAAGCAATTCACTTTCTTTTCTCATTTTGAATTAATATCTGTACTGTAGATGCCTCTCAAAAATCTTTCATCAAAAAGTCAATTTCTCGTACACTACGAATTTTTAATGCAACGTCTGTATCAACACTTTTTTATCACAAATGTCAGTTGCATACACAACAATTCTTTTCAGATTGCATATTTTATTTTTAAAACTAAACGAATTTAAATATTACTGTCTTAAATTAAATATAGGTCGTACTTTAGAAATCTTATTTAACTTTATAAACCTTAATTTAACGTTTGATTTCAATGTGACATTTGCTATAAATCTAATTATTCAATATTTTAATTCAAAATATTTTTTTTTATTATATCAAATAACTATTTCAGCGCGGTATATTATAACTCTTTTTTTTAAAGCAACGTTGTTGTGCTTTAAAGGCATTCTTTGCCGTAAGTGTGTTCAGTTAACTTTATCAGTGGGTTACCTACTAGGAAACCCAGTATTGAGCTAATAAAAATGTTTAGAAAGTCGTTTCTATGGTGATTAACCGACAGATAATATTAACTGGACCTTGATTGTAGAGTTGATTTTACTGTTTATACAACTGTTATTATGTTTGAGGCATTGGTCTTCTATACCAATTTGTTTTCTGTTAAAATCCTGCAAGAACACACTGTAGTTACCTTGAAACCCCTAGTGCAATTTAAATCTTCAGATAGTTAATTCCAAAAGTTCAGAAAAATCAGGAAAAAACTGTGGAATTGTTAAAGCATATTTCTTCACCGCAGTGTATTGTTGAAGATCACATTGTTTTTATTCAGCGGTTTTATTTTATTCAGGTTTTTACTGTTTGAATTATTAGAACGTAGATAGCATTTTCTACCAAGCGATACGGTTTCTTATCCTTTCTTGAGCGACAAACTTAACCAGCTAGCTTTGAGTAAGAACACAGAACGTGTGAGTTCATATGTAACAAGGAGTAGATATCTTAGAAGCGCCACCTTAACTTATAAAGTAATTCATCAAAGTAATCAGGTTACTTTGATAACAACACAATCAAGAATGAATAAGACACCGTCGAGTACAAGTAAATTTGTCTAGCGACATAAAGTTCTTCACAATCAAAGTTACTTAAAGTATGATAGCATACGGGTATCATTCATTAATGAGTCCTTTGACTCGTTCGACATTAATAGTTCCAAGATTATAGTTAATGGAAGGTACTAGTACTGGTAATTGGATTGTTCGGATACACACGCTAAAATTGAAGTAAATGAACAGGCGGTGAATTAAGTCTGGGGCAAAGTTTCGAATGAAAGCCTCTTCCAGAGTTAAGACGTCGCTAGTCCCCACTATCTTGAGAGACAGGATCCTAACCGGTAATTTCAAACAGCATCGGTTTTTTTTCGAATATCAATCCTCGAGTCCCGCAATGGTTGAGATATTAACCCTTTCAATTACGACAGCGTGTGGCGATAATGGTTCCAGAGGACATCCCACAAATTATGGACGTAACAAAATTCCAACATACACAAAAGACAGTCATCCCAGAAATACGACAGGATAAAGAAACTGTAATAATTAAAGAAACCAAATGTAGCGAACCCTCGCCACGCCACGAAATATAGGTCGGTATGCTCACCTGTAAACGTTTATTCTATATAACATCCAGCTTCATTTACAGTTACATTTATAATGTACTGTACATTCTCCAAAAGACGGATGGTTATAAAAATTTCAGATTAATCCATCACACTGACTTAGGTTTAGAATTTCATTTCGCAGCTCCTTTTACATTGAACGAATTGTACTCGTTGCAAGTCAATCACAAAAAAAAGAATTCAAACGATCGCAATTGAATTTAGAAGTTGACCTTGTCCTCTTAAACTCGTGGCTAAAGTAGCCGTAATAAGGAAGTAACACGTATTCAGGAAAATTTTAACATTAGAAAAGTAAATTATAATAAACGTGAATTTTTATCGTAACAAAATGAATTTAAATTCTACATCACTACCTTATACTGTTATAACTGTAACCATAAACAATTTATTTAGTAGAAACTTTAGTGGATCAGATTCAGATTAATTCTATTGTCTAGATTTAGGTCTGCCTGTCTGTCTGCCCAGACCAAAAATCATACTATATCAATGTGGATTTTACCTTTACTATTGATATAAAATCAGTTTTCTCTAAACCAAATATTTCGTACAAAAATTAAATGTGTGTCACGCTAATAATGATTATTTGGATTGAAAGAAGTGGAAACACTTCTTTAGATTTTTCTCAGATTTAAAAAAAACAGAGTTAGAAGATAGTTATTATGATTAATATAATAATAATGATTTAAATTTTTATTGTGGTTATCGTTGCAACGACTTGTATTATACAATAATCATTGTTTAAAAGGCCAGTTTGTTTAGATCCTTAGTTGTTGGTGTTTAAAATAAATATGTGAAAACATCGTCATATTGTAACCAAGCATAAAAATCTAAGTTCAGTAGGTTACAAGTGGTTTTGAAGCATATAAAAAGAAACATAATTGAGTTTTACGTAGAAAATCGGCTTACCGCTTTTCTTTGCAAAATGTCACACAAACCGTTTAAACTTAGAGCGGTCTCTAAGGAAATAAGTGTGTCAGTAAGTTTACTTTAAAAAGTAACATTTAGTTGTAACACGAAAAAAAGAGACACGTTTCGAAGTTAAGATCGATCATCTACAAAAATTATGCATTTTAATTTGCTCCAAATACGAAAATTATAAACTTATAGTTGAATAATTATTAAAATTTAAGCAACCGAGAAATAGAGCTTTTGCTTTGTTAAAAAAACTTCTAAAGTAGGTCAGTCGGTTTACGTAAAGAGGTAGTATTAAAAGGACAGTATAAAAAAATTATGTAGTTTTAATTAGTTTGTTTACAAATTTTTAAGTGGGCAATCTTGCAAATATTTTAAATGTTTTACGACGCGTAAACTTATTCAAAAATCTTTACAGCGAAAAACAATGTTTTTTAGTAATATACTATGTTTTTACTGTCATAGTCATTTTGAAAATTAATATTTAAATGACTAATATATTTTAATTTGTAGATGATCTCTTTTAAATTATTTAACTTGATATTAGGTTTTCGTTAGTATTGTCAAGCTAACACCATGGTGTACAATAAAAATTCATTGATGCCCTCGAGAAAGATTACTCCAACAATCGAATTTATTAATGGGTTGTTAGACTTCTAATAAATACAAGTACTACTGAATCTGCAACCACATTATTTATTCAATATTCGATTTATCTAATACTGTGTTACAATAAAATTTACTTATTAGAATTTACTTTTCTAGTTGAAAATTTTCCGTGCGTTAGTGCTTGATCCGGTTCAGTTTAAATTGCGAACGTTCACATTCTTCCTTTTTCCTGTGTTAACCAAAGAATTAGTTCGATTCTATTAATACAGAAGAAACTGTGAAATGCAACTTTAATTCGTTTTTAACATTTTCGCAGGTAAGACTTTTAACATATTTCGTCTCGTGTTAAGAATCGCCTACATTTGAGTTTCTCTAATTACAGTTTTTTCTTATTGTGGCTTTCTCTCCTTCTTTGTATTGGTTTGCTTCTACTTTCATATTTGTGTGATGTTTTCTTGGATCGCCTCATCATGTTTTAATTGGGGTGGTTAATACCACGACACTTACTGTGTACGAGGATCAAAGTAACTTTAACTACTTTGACAAATCACTTAAAGGTTAAAGTGGCGCTTAAATAAAAAGTATAAATACGAGCTCACACGATCGGTTTATTTCAAAGCTAGTCCGGTTCAGATCGCACATTCAGGAAGTGATAAGAATTCGTCTCGCTCTATATTTAATGTTATTTATGTATTGTTAACTATTTATTTTATGTGCTGCTGATATAGAATTGAACTCGTAAAAGAGAGAGAACACGACATCCTTAGACACAATTAAGCAGTGCTTAAACCTAAATCTATTATAATTTCCTGTAGCAACTGCCTTTGACAATATAAAGAATTAAGAATACATGCGGATCTGCCTAGGACCGTTATTTTTTTAATTTTTTATTATTCACATACCTAAGTATATTTGTGAAGGCAAAGTTTATTTAGCAGATGACCTAAAACAAACCTGGAAAATGAAATTATTCAAGAAAAATTATTAAAACCATAAATAATTTCACGAATTAGTGCTTAAAAAAACCAACATATAAACAATATCAATCAAAATGTAATTATAATGCTACGCTCGTTGCACCAACTTATCGTAAAAAACAGTCGACCGATTAATCAATAATCCTCCGATTTTTAAACTTTATGGTTGCAATAATTTTAAAGAAAATAACTTTATCAAACTTCAAATCAAATGACAACGCAATTACCAAGGAAACTTTAAAACGGCCTTTATTTTGAAATATCGACGGAAAAACGCTTGATTAACTTTGTAGGTAAAAAAGTCGATTAACGCTCCATTTTTAATTGATGCAACCGGGCATTTGTGGGTCAAATTCACAATATATTTATTAAACTATAAGGGTTGTACTATTATTATCATTCTTGTATACTGTTACAGTTTGTTTAGTGTCAGTATTCAAATATAACCAAAATAATATTTAATACAGAAGTCGCTTAAAAAACCTACTCGTAACTAGAAGTCGTAAGTGAGTTGACAGGAAGGAATTCGAAGAACGTTGGTGATCTTTTCTAACAGAGTGGGCGCCACCTAAAGAGGCTAAGTGAAATATCCTGTAGGTTAAGGAAAGTAAAATAAACTTGTAGAAGAGAACTTTAAGTTTGATGCTCACATAATTTCTACAGGTGCTGTTCCTGACGTAAGAAGTATAACAAGTTTATCTAAATAATGTGTCCAAAAATGTCTCGTTTTTGATATACCTCTGTATGTTGAAGTTAAAAAAATTATTTTTTTATTTTAAAGAACAATTTTGAGAAACTTTACTACAAATTTTAATTAAATTTTTATTAGATTAATACTTGATTGTGATAAGATAAAGGAAGTCTTCCTTGAGTGACGACCAAGTATCAGCAGTGCAACAGGTTAAAGGTTCAATTATGTACCTCAAATAAATTTTCGTTTAGAGAACCACGTGAAATTTAAATGTAACGCACGTACCCTCGGCGATCGCCAAATAGTTTCACACAGCGAGCGACTAAAAACTGACAATAGTGTTATTTTTAATCTTTCGCGGAAATATACCCAAATTTTCTTTATTATTCTGTTGTTCAATCTCATATTTTCAATAACAAATATTATTTGAAAAATGGAAGTCAGTTCTCTACCCCTATTGACCTGAGAACTTGATATAAAACAAAAAAATTAATAAAAAGTAACAAAATGATTAGAATATAAACGTGAGTATGTTAACAGATGCATAAGCCAAAATTGAAGATATTAGGGATGCGGCAAAGAGTAAAAAAAAATAAGTATTATCTTATATATATATATATATATAACAATTCTTAAAACTTGTCTGTTTTCTTGTTCGATAGGTAATTCATGCAGACTCCTCCTCAAACTAAGTATACACTGTGTCTAAGATAAGGAGAGCCGCTATGGGTATCTCGAAACAATAGCGAATACAGACTTGGTTAAATGAAAAACAAGTTGCGCCCTCACAATCCTGAAAAATGGCGGTCCAGACATCTTCGAAAACTTTATGAGTCAACTTACTGACACACTTATTTCATTGAGAGACCACCTCTAAGTTTAAGCAGTTTGTGTGATATTTGTAAAAGAGAAAAGCGGTAACCGATTTTCTACGTAAAACTCAATTATGTTTCTTTTTTATATAGCTTCAAAACCACTTGTAACCTACTGAACTTAGATTTTTATGCTTGGTTACAATATGACAATGTTTTCACATATTTATTTAAACACCAACAAATAAGGATCTAAACAAACTGGCTTTTTTAAACAATGATTATGTATAAATACAAGTCGTTAACTTGATAACTTACAATAAAATTTAAATCATTATTATTATATTAATCATAATAACTATCTTCTGACTCTGTTTGTACGTTATTGTCTTACGAAATATTTGGTTTAGAAAAACTGATTTTATATCAATAGTAAAGGTAAAAATCCACATTAGATATAGTATGATGTATGGTCTGGGCAGACAGACAGGCAGACCTAAATCTAGACAATAGTAATTAATCTGAATCTGATCCACTAAAAGTTTTCTACTAAATAAATTGTTTATGGTTACAGTTATAACAGTATAAGGTAGTGATGTAGAATTTTAAGATTCATTTTATTATGATAAAAAATTCACGTTTATTTATAATTTACTTTTCTGAATATTAAAATTGCCACCTGAATACGTATTACTTCCTTATTACGGCTACTTTAGCCACAGAGTTTAATAGGCAAAAAAAACCGATGCTGTTTGAAATTGCCGGTTAGGATCTGTCAATAAAGATAGCGGGGACTAGCGACGTTTTAACTCTGGAAGAGGCTTTCATTCGAAACTTTGCCGCAGGCCTAATTCGCCGCCAGTTCATTTACTTTAGGAGTTATTTCAATTTTAACGTGTGTAACCGAACAATCCAATTACCAGTACTAGTACCTTCCATTAACTATAATCTTGGAACTATTGATGTCAACGGATCAAAGGACTCGTGTAATGAATGATACCCGTATGTTATCATACTTTAGAGCGCTGATTGTGAAGAATTTTATGTCGCTAGAAGAAATTTACTAGTACTCGACGGTGTCTTATTCATTCTTTGATTGTGTTGTTATCAAAGTAACCTTGACTACTTTGATGAATTACTTTATAAGTTAGGTGGCGCTTCTAGGATATCTACTCCTTGTTACATATGAACTCACACGTTCTGTGTTCTCAGCCTCACCAAGCTAGCTGGGCAGTTAGGATTTGTCGCTCAAGAAAGGATAAGAAACCGTATCGCTTGGTAGAAAATGCTATCTATGAACCTAATAATTCAAACAGTAACAACACCTGAATAAAATAAAACCACTAATACAAACCGTATCATGATAACTTCAATACTACTGCGGTGAAGAAATATCTTTTACAATTCCACAGTTTTACTTTGCACCTTGAGTTTTCTGAACTTTTTGGGAATTAACTGAATCTGAATATTTAGATCACTAGCGGTTTCAAGGTAACCACAGTGTATTCTGCGGAATTTTACAGAAAGCAAATTGGTATAGATTCTACAATCTAGGTCCAGTTAATGTTATCTATCGGTTAATCACCTTGGAAACGCGACTTTCTAAACATTTTATTAACTCAATACTGGGTTTCCATAGCAGTTAACCCACTGATAAAGTTAACTGATTGTAAAAAAACCAGACATAAAATACTAATAATAATAAAAGTGGCACAGTACCAAATAAATTCGAAATAATTATCACTCAAATGCCTTTGCGTTTACACACTTACGGCAAAGAATGCTATAAAACACAACAACGTTGTACAAAAAAAGTTATTAATATACCGCGCTGAAATAGTTATTTGATATAACAAAAAATATTATTTTGAATTAAAATATTGAATAATTAGATTTATAGCAAATGTCACATTTAAATCAAACGTTAAATTAAGGTAATTAAAGTTAAATAAGATTTCTAAAGTACGACCTATGTTTAATTTAAGACAGGAGTATTTAAATTCGTATAGTTTTAAAAATAAAATATACAATCTGAAAAGAATTGTTATTTATGCAACTGACATTTGTAATAAAAAGTGTTGATACAGACGTTGCATTAAAACTCGTAGTGTACGTGAGAAATTGACTTTTTTGATGAAGGATTTTTTGAGTGCATCTACAGTACAGATATTAATTCAAAATGAGAAAAGAAAGTGAATTGCTTAAAAGAACTCACTTTCAAATTGTCGACGAGCTAAATGAATTTAAATAGTTAGACTGTTAGTTTTGAAAGTCGAAGAGTCAAGATGTATTTATCCATAAATGGACGTATTAAAATAACAAATAATAATTAACCGTTAAATGGACATTCAGCAAATAAAAATGGTAAATTAAATAAAGTAAAACGTAAAATTTTGTTGTTATTTTGCGTTAAAATAATATCCTTAAGATTATAGTGAACAAATTTTAATAGATTTAATTAAATTTTCTTTTGAGCGTGCACGATTGATATTAAGACAAAATAAATTGCCGTTATATAAATAAAATTTTATATTTGGATTTAAATTGAATTAATGTTTTGTTTATTATTAAGTTATATTTATTTTAAAAAACCTAAGGTTAAAACAAAATAATAATTTTAAAGTTTCCAAAATTTTATTAACTCAATAACTTTTTAAACCATTTTGTTCAATTAGATTTTTTTTATATAAACTTAAATGCAACCATCACAATATGAACAAGCAACACCAATATTTTGTTTATTGATACAATTTAATTATTTGAGTGAACATGTATTAAATTTGTTTACTAATGAAACTTAATAATTATAACTCTCAGAATAATCATCACAGGAGCCTCAACGACATCAATGTATTGATCAATTTATCAATATTTTAAGACGCTATCAATAATTATACAACCGCACACGATCAAAAATATGATTAATATTTTCGACAATATTTCTATTTATTTAGTCATACTTTTTTGTGTTTTTGTTCCTTGAGTGTTATTATCGTCTATTTAACAAACTGACAACTGTCATCCAAACGTACAAGCCGGTTTCAGACCGATATAGCAGCATTTGCACAACGTCAAAATATTACTAAAGAAGAAAACACACAATATATCTTCCGCTGTACTCATTGGCCGTCTGCAAGAAAAATTTCAACACTTTGAAACACGAGCTATTGAAAAAACCTTGCAGTTTGATACATAAATCTGACCCATAAATAAAAGAGCCAGTTAAGGAACATCATCACCAAAAATTATTTAGCTCTGGAACGGACGGAGAAAAAATGAACATAAACGAAAAAACTACCGAATGACTTCAGGTACAAGGAAGACCTAGATCTGATAGCCAACAACTATAAAGTCATATCTACAAATAATTTTGCGAGACACTAAATGACAAATCACAAAATATAAAACTAAATTGAAGAAAAACAAAACAGAATACAAGAGGAAAAAAGACATAACTTTGAGAAATAAAATAATAAAAATCGTGGACAAATATGTACACCTAAGATAAAAAAAACACTAACCAAGAAAAATCAAACTAAGGAGGAATTATAATTAGGTTGGGCTGCTTTTGATACATTAACTTACATTTTAAAATTAACCAGTCTGCCAATATACTGGGTGTTTAAAACAAAAAGTGACTCGGTAGAAAAAAATGAAAAATAGTTGAGGTTTGCTTAGTAAAAAATGTTTGTAACGCTATCCGTATTTTCAAGATAGAGGCCGTTAACAAAAGGAAAACACAAAAACTATACTCGGACACGTGTTTCAATTAGCTAAGCTATCATCATCAGAGAACCGATACTAAAAATAAAAACAATAAGAAGCTTATATATACTATCAAATTTTCAGCTGAATCTAGTTTTTTCGTTCTCATTATTTGTCTAACATGCTATCGTCGAGACACACCCTGTATAGCTTGAATAATTCCAAAAACCTAATGGACCGTGATCTTCACAATTCATAAGCAAAGTAATATTATCTTATATATGAAAATCTAAAACTTGTCTGTTTTTCTTGTTCGATAGGTAATTCGTAGACTCTCCTCAAACTAAGCATCACTGTGTCCAGATAAAGAGAGCCGCTATGGGTATCTCGAAACAATAGCAGATACAGACTTGGTTAAATGAAAAACAAGTTGCGCCCTCACAAAGTTCTAAAAAATGGCGGTCAGACATCTTCAAAAACTTTATGAGTTTTGGATATTTTAAAAACTTTTGATTTTTTGATTACATTTTATTCTTTTCTGACCTTAATAGTACAGCTAAATCAATTCCGATGACACTTTCGTGTAATGTTTTTTATTTTGTTTAACGCATTGTTTATTTATTGTTACTAATTTTTGAATCTAATGTTTTGTTTTGTGGAACCATCCTCAAATTTTTTTTTTTTAATTACGGTTTTATTTTTTGACATCATATTTTGAAAGCTCTTTTCGTTCTAAATTCATAGCAATACGTAACCC